>JAOBAT010117457.1:0-13836 GCA_026413305.1 Hydrozoanthus tunicans
GAAACGTGCGAAAGTCTCACTACCGTGTCGTGCGCGTGCGATCACCTTATTCCCTGTTTTCCCATGGAGGGTCACATATTCAAAGTGACTCTCTAAAATCAAAACTCTTCACTTAATCTCTAGGGACGTTGAACTGTTTTCTTTTGAACATTATAAACATTCTTGTTATCTGTTAATACTTTATCTTGACCTGATGATGGTGTAGTGACAACACCGAAACGTTGTCCGATATTGCATGAGATTCACCTATTTATTTATTTATTTATTTATTTATCTATTTATTTATTTATCTATTTATTGATCTATTTATTTATTGATCTATTTATTTATTTATTTATTCATTCATTCATCTTTCCATCCAGCTGGCTACGTTCTACTTTAATCTTAAGATTTTATCTTAACCAAAAAGAGCTGCCTTGCTTTAACCAGAATACGTATTAAGCAAAAAGTGACAATTAAAACTTTCTTTCTTAATTAATCTACTTTGAATAAATGATGAAATAAATCAATTAGTTTACCATGTTGCTGACGTTTATCGGCAATTTTCTACAAGGTTTCCAATTATTGAAAGTAACCGAGCAACGGCAATAAGTGACTTATGCAATCTGCCTAATCTAATTATTATGTTCACTGTGAAGGAAAGGAATGTTGTAAATTGCCTGAGCAACACTTTGTCATGTTACTAATATTATAGAAACATGGAATCAGAACCTCAACCTCAACCTCAGAACTCAAAACCAAAAAAAAACGATGAGATATCTACGGAAAGCTGTTTGAGTATACTTAACTCGTATTTTTAACTTAAGGTTATCTGGATAACTCAAGTTCAAGTCTCACTTACTGTAACACTCAGCCCAAGACTCCCATCTTTCTTATCCAAGTTAACAACAAAAGACTTGTCCTAAAACGAAACGCACAAACAATCATGTGTGAAGTTTTCATGCTACTGTTTTCCCTGAGAGAAGATTCATTGGGATGACCTTATGGCCTTTTATGATGAAAAACTGTTGCTTTCGTTACTGTGCATCTTTGGCAAAAAAAGCTTTTTTCGGTAAAAGTCAAAATAAGAGCAAAACTCTTCTTTGAAAGTAGCGTTGTCGGTTCGTCAGCTCTTTGTTTCATATAGCATTTCTTATTATCAGTCTCTTAGAAAACTTGAGATCTGGATTCATTTTGACATCAAAAGGTAATAAAGGAGATGATAATTTTCATCGGTTAAGGATGTAAACAATTAACTTATCAGTTTCTCTCGGGCATGTGATCTGGAAAAAAAAAGAAGTGCTTACCGTTAAAACCTCTTCGATGTTGCTACTACCGTTGCCTTCAGGAGTCACATTTTCCCTTGACCCTCCCAAAAATGTATTATATTCTGGTTTTACTGCAACTGAAGGTTGAGTAGAAACCATGACCCTCTCTTGGTCTACCACTGGCTTCAATCCAGCTAACGAAGGAACAGCGGCAATTTCAGATGATATCGGTGAATTGTTCAGTGAAACTGAATTCAATGACTGCACGCTTTTACTACTGGATCTCTTCTCCAGTGTTCTTCTGTTTTCTGATGCTGGCAAAGAATGATCATCTTCTATATCATTGGTAAGATTGGGGTCTGCATAGTCTTGGTCCTGATAAGAAGCTTGTACTTCCAATTTTGTCACTACTTCCTGTTCTCGGGGACTGGAAAGTCTCTCATACTGCGCTGCAAGAGATGAAATTGACTTGGAAACCATGGTGACTGGCTCGTCTTCGGATGGGAATGACAGTGATGAGGCCTGTTGTTCAACATGGTTCTGCTTAGCGTCCACTCCTTCTTTAACACCGTGGTCTACCTGTGGTCTGCGTGCTCGATCTATCTGTTCTTCGTGGTCTGCCTTTGGACT
The DNA here is from genome assembly GCA_026413305.1 of Hydrozoanthus tunicans. Classification (NCBI taxonomy): domain Eukaryota; kingdom Metazoa; phylum Cnidaria; class Anthozoa; order Zoantharia; family Hydrozoanthidae; genus Hydrozoanthus; species Hydrozoanthus tunicans. The sequence goes on from JAOBAT010117457.1 coordinate 1,878, forward strand.
TGAAGGGCGTTGCGCGAGCTGTTTTTCCTGTGATTCGGCCACTGTATCGGAATACTGATTACGCCCTTTGGAAGGCAAAGATTTCACTTCTAAAGTCTCAGGTTCTTCTATATAATACTTCGGACTTGGGACACTCGATATATCTAGGAAAGAAGCAAGTCAAAACAATTGGTATGATAGATGGAGTAGACTCTAAATAAAGGGAGATCTGTTTCGTGACGAAAAATTACCGAAAGCCATACCGATGGAGCTGGCATTGTGTGGGCTCTGAGAAACAAGAAGCTCCACTCGTGAGGGGGCGTTCTTAAGGAGACCAACAGCACCCTCGTGGGTGACTTGCTCTAAGCTCTGTCCGTTTACTGCCAATATCCTGTCGCCTATAAGAACGAAAACATTTTAACACACGAACAACGTGACTGCCGCACACGATTGTAATGTAAATCATCGTCCAGATCTCAATAACGTTGTTAATACTAATACTAATAATTCTAATAATATTATAGTAATAATCATAGTAGCAACAGTAACAACAACGATGAATTTCTATTTTTTAAACACCAGTAAACACCTAAAGACGAGAGTAAGTTCAATGATAGTCTCACGCATCACAACCAGAACTAGGGGATTAATTTACAGAAATCCAAACAAGGCAGCCTTGAAAAACTTATTTGGGTTGAGAGAGAAAGAGGGGGGGGGGAAAGGCGGGGTACAGATGCAGCAAAATTACATGAGTGCGATTTCTGACCTGCTTTTAGTCTTCCATCTTTCCAGGCGGGGCCACCCTCTGTTATGGACTTAACGTAAATACCAAAATCCAACCTCTTTGAGTTCTCACCTCCAACAACAGTGATACCTGAAAGAAAAATGCTCCTTTCCAGTACAATAAATGGAAATTAAAGTAGTACATGTCGTTTGTCGCACTTTTAGGATCCTTGAGTTAAAGCAAAGACTGCTAAAAAGACTGTTGAAAGTAAATTATCAAACAAACAAAAACACGGAAAAAATACGAGTTTCGTTTTATTGAATTTTGTTTGTGCCTTTTACTGTCTTTCTCTAAACTTTCCCCACGAGTATATTTGCTGGTACATTTCGTCAAATCAACTCGCCAAAAGGAACATAATACCGTAACCTAAAATCCATCTATCATTTCTAGAGATGTCCAATAGATTTTCTTTCTTTTTATTGTTAAAACATTTAGAGTGAAATCTTGAAGAAACGTAAATATCATGTTAGAGCTTTATCGAGACAATTCAAAAGGTCAAGGTGTTTAACATGTTAGCAAGGGCATAATAAAAAAGAGGATATTAGTAGGTGATACTCCGCGATATATATTAGCTTTAAAAAAAGCAGACTGGCAACAATAACATTGAGTAAAATGTTTGTTAGAAACAAAAACATTAAACGAATCAAGCATAAAATGAACTCTCTACAAACCTATTCCTTTGCCTGGTTCTCGGTCTAACTTGATCACTTTAATTTCTCGATCTGGTGAAGGTGCAATCTCCTTTCCAATTTTCACTACAAGCAATTCAAGTTTAAAACACTTAATGTAACGCAAATACTTAAAAAGTATACATATTGCAATGTCGTTGTTTTCAACGATCGTAAAATACGGGAAAAATGAAAAATAGACGCTTTATGAGCCGCCTTCTGATCCTTAATACGAAAACCTTGAGGTAACGACCTACATTTTAATAAAGAAAACTAGATTAAATATTTGCGGTAGAAATTAAGAACCATTCTATGTTTTTAATTTCGAATCCGACTGTAAATGGAAACTAATAAAGAAAAAAATGTAAATTTAAATCTATATTAAAATTTCTTGCTTATAACACACAAGCGAAGAAAACATATCTTAAGATGTCTTCGCTTGAAGAAAAAAGATCAGTCTTCCACAGGATGGCGAACGACTTTCACGTTGCAAGCTAAATCATGGACAAATTATTTTCATAATTCGTATGGCTTGAAATTTAAGCTCTTAAATGTTAACGAGCAGCTCGTACGAGTTACAAAACGGTAAAAATGAAAAATTCATGTAAAAAAAGTGTGATAGGATGAAGCAGCTTTCTTACACAAGTGTTTCCAGCTAAATTTTTGTTTACAATCTTGAGATTTTACAACTAGCTCATAACACCTGTTCAACAGGCATTATTATTAATATCCGAGTTTACAAATTAAAAAATTAGAAAGACTTACTATGCTTTTTGTGAATATCTTCATCTACCAAAAAATAAAAAGATGTTACGTAAGAAAGCTATGTACTGACTGGATCATACACAGCTTCATGAATGCTTTTTTTTCTTTTTTGTCTCTAACGTTCAAACCAGCAAACTAATCTATTGCTGTTTCTTTTCTCTTCCCGATTTAATGAACAGTTTTCATCAAAAATTCGAAATCTAAATAGCAGCTACTATAAAATTCCGAGTTATATTTCCGGTAATCCCTCTACATAACAAGCCATAAAAACTGCAATTTCTCTTACAATAAGTACATTGATAAGTAATAAATCCGATTTTGTTTCGTATATAGCTATAGCATTTGTAAAATTTTATGGTCTATTATTTAACTCTTAATTTATCAAGCGGTTATGAAAAACTTGCAATTCTGTGTTCTTTTTCGTAATGAGAAACGTCAAAATAGAAACAACTCGATTCAAAGCAAAACCTCTGCAAAAAATAAGTCTTCTGCAGTGCTTTAAAATGAAATTGGCGCCCGGTGATTTCGGACGTCGCGACAAAACTGCGTTTGCTGTTGTTTTACTAGGACTCGTTTTCTTGTTTTAAAGTTTTTTTTAGATTAAATAAGTGAAAGGGATTATTCAATAATAAAACGATATATTTATTCGATTGTCTTATGATTTCACTTTTCATAAACTGCTTCCAGTTAGATCCATTCCCTAAGATGGAACCGTCAGTGTCTTCAACTAGTGGTTTTTGGTTACGTATCATTCAAGTTAATTGTAAAGATCTGTATTTCTTCTTTACTCGGATTTGATAAACAACGAAATCATACAAATCACTTTTTGAACTTTTTGTAATAACAACTAATCGAGCTTCTGACTTGAGTACGCTTTGACGGTGATACAAAAATTATGCAAACTGGAATGCCATTTGTACACAAGCAAGTATTCGAAGATTACAAGCAAGTGTTCGAAAATTATAAATAACAACCAGAACACCAATCCCTGGAAAAACTAGCAGCTAGTAATTATAGCGATGAATAATATCTGCCTCATGATCAGCAGTTTAAGTAAAACACACAAGCACTCACATGTCCTTGCAGTTACCACGAGTGGGGGTTGTAGACAGGTTGACTACACAATCACGTTTAGAATTTAGGAAGAAAGTTCCTACACCCACACATAACTGACAGCCTGTCGACTGGGTTGCGAGTCTGTATTTTTAATATTACTTTCAATAAACTAAAGGTCAGTGTGCCAACACCGTTTCATAATTTTCCCAGTTCGTTAGGCAACGATAATTCACGAGACCTTGATTACTACAACGGTAATTTCAGCGCCGTTCCGAAACTTCAATGTTACACTACTTCGTATATTGCTATAATAATCTGGTTTGTTAAGATGGCAATTCCTTGTAAACAATGCTCAAGGAAGCAAACTCATCTTTTAAACAAACGAACATCCCTTACAACACAGAGATGAAATATGAACCTCCCCACCTCCTTGGAATTTGGCTTTTCCTATAACAAGCACTAAAGGATTCTTCAACATTATTTAATACTGAGTACTGTTATAATCAGTTTTTTTTTTATCAAAACACATTCTTACCTTCAGTTCCTATCTTGCGGGTGGAGTCATTCGCAGTAAATGCTTGGCTAAGCACAGAAGCATCTGGATTGTTGAAGGGAAGCAATTATAGTTTGAGAAAACCTCTATCTAAACAAAACCAAAATGCTAAAACCTTTCCCCGCAAAACTGTCCTAAGGATACTTGCGAAGTTTACAGTATGTTCTCTGTACTCACGTTATAATTCCCAAGCGACTTATTCTATTTTTCATCGTGGTAAAGGAAGTTTAAAAACAATATATACTGGGTAAAATATGAGCACAAATTCCCTTCTACTGGACTACTTTAAGTGAACCGAGTAAGACTATTGGTAAGCCATTGGGATGACTGATAGCAAGATGGTCGGGAAGAAGAGTCTTACACTCACGAACCTCAGGTTCCATGTCTTGAGACCAGAGCAAAGTTGTCTACAAGCATCTTACCTGTTAGCATGAACATTCAAGGGGGTTTAAATCCCAAGACATTTTCAGAAGCAGAAAAGGTAGATCGTCTTGACAACTGGCTGGAAGCAGTGTGGGGTCTAGATCCCCTGCCAGTTTTGGTAGAAAAGAAAGCAAACTCCAGTCAAAGCAATGGCTTTAGGAAGCATAGCGCCATATTCATCTTGAACTATAGCAACGGTAAACAGTAGAGTGAGCAAGTAGCCGAGTAATCAAGAAAAAGGAAAGGCCCAGATGAGATGAATGTCATTAATCTTTGGAACTCTGGCGCAGTTGCCGAACTGTGAGCGAGTACCTCATGAGTCTGGTAATGAATCCTCGACCATACCACTGTACAGCGTCTCTGAAATTTGTCCAATACTATCAGTTCAACCAATAAATATCATCTTAACCCTCCTAGTGTGAGGCTCAACTCACTTGACTCTAAAGAGACTAGGAAGAGACTTGGCAACTGAGCAATTGTTTTTGTCTTTCAAAACAAAGGAGAGTCTCGCGCTTTTCGCTAGACAAAATAACAGAGGCCAGCAACGAATTGAGGTTCAAGAACAGAAAGATTTACTTGGGAAGAAAAAAAAAAAGATTAGGAAATTTCAAAGAACAAAAGAGGTGAATCCTTAGACGATGAGCGCATGTTGAAGAGAAATACTAGGACCAGAACAGCATCAACTAGAACGGTGGTGAAAGGCAAAGATTCAAAGAACTTTGAAAGAAAAGGAGTTATGGAAGACAGTGAGGCTCAGCGGCACGAAGATAAAAGAATTACATTTTTGAGGACTTACTTAACGAGAGAGACGAAAATACAAAAGTGCCAATACCTGCGAAGGTGAGAAGAGGGAATTAACAAAAAATAAACATGAACAATTGGAGGGTAAAGACACATACAACATTCTGCAGTACTGGCAGAAAAATATGTTATACTGTTGCTTTGTTTGGAAAGGTGTGTGATAGTTGTGCTCTTTCGCAATTGTGGCTGGAGTGCAAGGTCAATAGAATGGCAATGAGAGCACTGGATTAAACCATTCATCTTACTGGCAGGTTGACTTGAACAATTTCTCTTATTCAGCAGCATTCAAAAGGTGTCCAGGAAAGCGACACACACTCAAAAGACGCTACAAGATAATAATGACGCATGGAAAAAGGACATAAAGAAAGGTGCTGTCCCTCAAAGAGATAAGTCTTTTTTTAAGAGTTTTTTCATGCACGGTTAGCTTCACTAAGGTTCAAGAAAAAATTAAAAAATGTTCGGTTTATCAAGTTTTCCAAGCACTGGAAAGACGACAACAGACACGTACTGGTGTCAACAATATGGAATTGCTTCGACGCTTGACTTTAAATGGAAAAGAAGCTTAGTATGGCTTCCAAAGTGGATTCCCAAAGCAACCAAAGACCTTGCAAAGACAGAATTTAACAAAGTTCAACATACAATATCTGTTTCGTGTGGCCATTTCACACTGATTTACGTATGATACGTTTTTTATATCACAATTGACAAGCACAGTACTTGTCAACGAAAAATTCAAATTCTCTTTTATAGACAACCTAAGCCTAAAATTCAACCGTAGGAATAAATCGCATGCTATTTCTTTCTTTTCAAGTACAGGCAAAAGACAACAATAACAATCTTTATTCAACCCAACTGAGATACTAGAGTCGTATATTAGAGCAAGAGCACATCAATTGAAGAATTTAAAGGAAGCATTACTTAGTGTTCAAAGGCAGCCCTATAATGAAGTTAGACTTGTTTAAACAGTAGTTCATTGCATGTAAAAACTTGGCTAGTTTTAACTTTGAGAACAAACAGATTGCTACACCAAATCATACCCGTCGATATGAACAGACAAGTAGAAAGACAACAAAGGGAGCCTCTGACAATTCCATTTCCAGATAGCGGTAAATGGCTTAACAAAGACAAAACTTCTACAATTGAAGAATAAATACACAAACTCGTGCTGAAAGAGTCCGTAGTGCGACACTCACATCACCAACAGTGAAAGCTCATCTGGAAAAGTCGTATTGGTTGCTTGGCAGCAACTTTACCATCGTAAATGAGCGTTTACTGGGATATTTAACATTTCCCGAAAAAAAAGATTTCATTGTGTACCGAACATTGATCAATTTTTTTAAGCATATACTCGTCGGAACGAAATTGATATTGGGGGCTGCGAGCATAGCGTAGAATTAAAATTATTCTAAACTTATTATAACACGGAAACTATGAACGACAAAAAATTTTTGGGGGGAGGGGGGACTTCAGCCCCCAGTCTTCCCGCTTCCAATGAGCATGAAGCAATTTATCATTTTAGTAACTAATGAAACATTTCTTTTGTTATGTAATGTTGTTTTGGATCACGACCATTTTACTTCATCTAAACGTTTTTTCCTGACAGCAAAAGTTGCATGTCTTGCCACCTGATTGTCGGTACTAAACCGGACTACGTTCCTTTTTTCACTAAATGTCAAATGCCTTGCAATGGTTTTTGGATTTGATGGTTGAAAGATAACTCCTTTACAATCTGACTGACCTATTACATAAGGAGCATCAACGCTTCTTTCAAAAGAATGGCCAACCCTATTTTGTCTAGGTAAAGATCCAACAAGACTCTGGGTATTTGGTGAGGTGTCAAGTTCATCCTTCGGAGAGTCTTCCTCGATGTCTGAGTCCTCGTCACTGGACGGGAGAAACATTCTGCGTGGTGCCAAGTTACCATTTTTTGTTCTATCCACAATTACTCTGCCATTTTGGTACACATCTCTCCGATCATTCTTCCCAGCTTGAAGCTGCTTTGACTTAAATTCTGGTCTAGTTTGATAATCAAACTTGTTTTCTGGTAGACTTTGTGTTCTTTCGCGTGCCATCCCGTTGTAAGGGGGCTGTTGATCATCATTCTTGATCTTGCTGGAAGCTTCTGCAGAACCAATCGAAATTTTGTCGAAATTATTTTTAGCGACGTAAAAGAAACTCTGTTGGACTAATCTTTCACCAACCTCCAAATAAATTAAAACAAATTCTTTAAGGAAAACTACATTCTTTGTCACATTTCTAAGTATGAAATGGAATGAAATGACGAACGTCTAGCCAAACAAACTAAAAACTCCTAAAACGTAATCCTTGTTTTTTGTAAACTAATTGGCATTACATGTTATGTGCAATTACAAAAAAAAAACCAATCAATCGTTATCAAGCTGAGGCCACACAATGTTGGAAAAGTTTGTCCCTAAAGGCTTTTATGTTGTCAGCAAAATCGCCATAATCAACTGTGGGAACGCTATGTCGGAAATGTTATCCTGAAAGGCTTTCTGTGACTTAAGTTCACAAACACAAATTTGTTTTGTTTTCACGGGCTTGTAGTCTATGACTGTTTCTGATCGTGCCTCGTCAGGCTTTTTGTTGGATAAATCGTCATCATCATCGCAGTTTCATATCACAGAAAAAAAAACTTATCCGGAAAATCGTTTTCTTGTTCGAAGAGTTCTTTTTGTTGTTGTTCTTGTTGAAAGTTTTTTTTGTTGTTTCATGTTTAGGGTTGATGTTACACTATAAAGAAACACAAAAATTTTAGACTTACCATGAGTAACTTCCTGCTCAACAGCAGCCAGCCGTGACTTCATCTTCATCTGAAATCTGTGGAAGGCTGTGCACATCTGTAGCAGGTACTTAGCTCTAGAATTTAAAACATTTCAAACTTTAGTGAGAAAAATCGACAAAAATCGCAAACTTTAAACAGTATTTATACCGGATTTGTCCTTTCAGTTATTAAGTTCTTTTCACCAAACAGTTCCTCGGCAGCTGGGTCCAATACTCAGGCTATCAACAGGAATGAGACTGTGGCAAATGTTTTACTCTTAAACCTCTTCTGGGTTCACATTGACATAGTGGAACAAATTCTACGACTTCTCCATGTCCAAATGTCATATTCCGAGCCAGAAATATCAGAAAATCAACAAACCCACTATACAAAACAGGCTATTTACATTTTAATTCAAATTTTAATGCCAAATGTGCGATGTGCGTGTAATTCGGCGTCCTCTCGGCACATTAATTTTTTGCACTAAATAATATTTTTTCACCACAAACTATTGCTCAAGGAAGAAGTTAAATCCAAAGACTTTATCATGCCGTGGCCTTGGTCATTTTCCCGAAATTCCTTTACTTTTCCAGGCCTGGAAATTGCATTTTCAAAATGCCTGACTTTTCATGTCTGTGTGAACCCAGTCCTCTCATTGTCACTGTATAAGATACTCAAGCTCAGTCGCTTTAATGTGTCTCAGGTTAAAACAGAGATGAAAGTTGTAAAGTTAATTTGAAGAGAACAAACTAATAGTGCAATCTTTAGCAAAGCATCAGAGACTACAGTTCAAGGTCCATAAAAAGTAAAAAAGTAAAGTGGTGCATTTATTTTTATAGCGCCTTTTCCAAATGAATGCTCAAAGGCGCTTTACAATGATCAGTCTACCCCCAGCGAACCGGAAGCATTTATAGGCGCCTCAGGCAGCCGCTTCAAAGCGGTCCATGTGTGCTGGTACTCATTTTACCGACCCCGGAAGGATGGAAAGCTGAGTGGCCTTTAGCGGGAAAGAAGGTCGCCCAAATATTCAACCCTCGACCAGGCCGGGAATGGAACCGGGGACCTCAGGATTGGGAGGCAGAGATCTTACCACTGCGCCAACCCCTCCGCTATATAACCGAACCTAAGGCAGTTTATCAGTATTTTACTTTTGACATAAAACACACAACCTCCTTTTTAGGAGAATTTGGGAGATGATCAAACAAGGTTTAAAGATGAAGGGCAAAATTCTCTCAAACTGAACCCAAAAATGTACTGATCCCATGTGGAAGAATTTACCAACACAACAATTGTCGTGTTTGGGACTCAACATTAAGCAGGACAAACTAACATCATCCTAAACAAAGAATAAAGCTTGAATTTGACGTGATAAATATAATTCAAGACACAAATTGTTCCCAATTAGTTCCAGTTAGGTACTCAACTTCCCAAAAGCAAGTTTACTTACTTCTTATAGTGTTTGGTGTAAAACGTCAACTTTGAAGCTCCGCCACCTCCAGATTCAACCACCCTCGGCTCAATGAAGAATTTCCTTTTCTGTAAATCAGAATACATTTTGGATTTCTTAGTAAGTATTTTATGAGTTGCCATAATACATAGTAAGTAAAGTGTACTCATTGTACCCCTAATCGATATATAAATACTGCTTCGGAAATGCATTTATTTGTTTGTTAAAACACGGAAATTAATCAAAAAATTTACAAGAATAATAATGATAGAAACCTACTATTAAATATCTATTAATTACCAATAAATTCAATAACTTATGTCCCCCAACTAACTAATATTATGGTGAACTAACGAAGTAAGGCTAAAACAAGTGCAAAACCCTGTTTTTCATAAATGCCGTGTAAAAAATAGACTTTATCAAATTGAAGACCCTAGTGCAAAAACGACGTAAGTGACTTTGTACGAAACACCAAATTCTCCCAATGGTTATTAAGAGATAATAGGGATAACGTAGAGAGAATTGAGAACTTCATCAAAAGTCACTTACGTCGTTTTTGCACTATACTCTTCAATTAGTGGTCATGCAAGAACTAGTGACTACGTAAGAAGTCTGCTGCAGCCTGATCGGAAACTTCTGTGAATACTTGCCTGTCGCAATTTTCTAAGGGGAACTTTTTCCCAAGCACAGCCCAACTATAACTAAAGCTGTTTCTTCTGAACTTAGTTCAAGGTAGCGGAATGCTAGTTTGCGCTCAGTGTCTCTCAAGGAATTGTTTGTTTTAATACAACGGTCAATTAGTTTCGATAATCGATCTGTAAGTCTCGTTCAGAACACCCAGGATGTCCCAAGAAACATTCAGTATTTCAAAACGAACAGAAAAATGCTAAAAAAGCAGTTGAATTAGCATAGTTTTAAGTAGTACAGGTTCCTCATGATTCTGCCTTTTTTGCATCTCAATGATATCCAACGAACTTGTACCATTGAACCATAGCACTCAGAAACAATACCTGGAAAGATAACTTCTTAGTCATCTGCCACGAATTCCTGTTAACTGGAGTTTTGATGTGACCACAAGCCTTAAAGCAAAAACAAAGGTATAAGTTAGGAGGCACACGCATAAATTAAATTGGAAATCTATGTTTATCATTATTAACTACTTTGTTCTAACAAGTCACGATATTTCGTTAAATGCATCTGCTCAATGTCAGTTTACAATTCTTTCTCAAATTGAAAATCGACTGCAAAAAAAGAAAAAAGTGAGCTGGAAACAGACTTTCCAATTTTATGAAAACACAAACCTTCAACATTTAAAGGAAAAATGTATCTTATCACCCCCTTACCTCATATACTGTCACACCACGTACGCAGATGCCAAGCCATTTTTCCTCTCCATTAGACTTTTTGGACTAGAACAACAAATAACAAAGTAATATTTTTCATGTTGTCTCTGATTGCTGTAATGCAATACCCATCACCATAAACCATCTAAACTTTGTTCATTCTTCTTCGAATACAAAAACACAGCATATGTAATTCATTCACGAATTTGTTTTATGCATGCGGCATATTATACCAGCAAAAGATTTGAAGTCATCCCCACATTTCTATACATCCAACCTGAAGTCATCCCTACGTTCATATACCTAACCTGAAGTCGTTCCCATATTCATATACCCAACCTAAATTCATCTTCACATTCCCATATCTCACTCATGTGAAGCCATCATCAAATTCACAATAACAACTTAAGTGAAATCATCCTCACATTGCCAGTACACCTTGTATTATCTAGCTCACAAGATTTCTTATGCATTTCTGAATATTAAAGACACGTTGAAATCAAATTTTTTTGAAATAATAAAAGTCTACTTTCCATGACTGATATTATTTCTTCTATTTTTTTAAGCCTGAAAATTGAAATTCTGATCGACGAACTCTGTAGCATAATGGAGCGAAACTTATGGTAGTGCAAAAAAAAAAAAAACATGAAATGACATTTATAAAAAAGAATAACCCAAATAGTTACATCCACAGGTTAACAAAGATACGATGGAAGGACCTACTGTAGACACTTTGTAAAAATGAACTCCAAATTCAGGTAACTTTTGTGCTTCCTTTAAGAACTCCAACTCTGCAAGGTCCTCTGACAAACCATTAAAGTTCTCATGGATATCTGGGAGATGCTCGTAAGCTTGGTTACCAGACAGCTTGGAAAGGATCTGCGCATGAAACAAGTTAATATATTGGAAAAGATCAGACGTCTGATGTTTTGAAGTGCACTGATATCAAACTTTATCAGAAGGAACGACAAATTTGTTCTACAAGACGATTATTGTTATTGTTCCTGGTTAGCTACTTTAAACCAATACGGATACATAAATTGACATACAGTTTATTTTATATCCAATTTATAGGAGACTGATTTATTTGATTTTATTATTATTATTAGTGGATTACTTTCTGATCATTGGCTTTTGATCAGATTTATCATACTGTAATAGTTCGTTGAAATTTATCAACCTGTAACTGTACTGCTACTTATTGTAATGTACACGTGGTCTCAATGGAGCATGAGCAGAAGAAGTAATAAATCATTGTTAAAACTAGTATTTTATTATCATTTATTATTATTATTACTATTATTATTATTATTATTATTATTATTATTATTATTATTATTATTATTATTATTATTATT
>JAOBAT010117479.1:0-13833 GCA_026413305.1 Hydrozoanthus tunicans
GGGCAAGGGAGTTGACGTGGACGTTAAGGAAAAAGGCTTGAAATATTATAAAAAAATGAATAGAAAAGCATATGAAACTGAGCTTAGAAATTCAATTCAATACCATTTAAATGGAATCAATGCACGTTAATGACTGATCTAAATAAATGCTCTATTCAGTTGTGATATGTGTAAATGCATAGGGACAAATATATATTATACTACGTTTCAGGCATCAAAGATGGTAGGCAGCAGTGTTCTACCAAGTCAATAAACAGAATATTGCTTAAAAAACGAAACAAAATTTGCAATAACAAACTGAATTACCGTATTCCAATTACTCTTGTAGTATATTAAAGCCCCTTTTACACGAGCAATTTTTCCTTGACAAGTTTGCCTTGTCAAAGAAAAATTGTCAAATCTGAAATTTCCTCGTGTAGACGGACAACAAGGAAAATGTGGCAAGAATATAATTCTAATAGTGAATTAAAAAATAGTGCAACACCCTCAAAATAGCCAAACTTTATAGTTCAAAAAAGGCAACTGCGATGTCGAACTTTGTCACAAATTTTACACTCGGGGAAAGCTCTATTGTAGTATTACAACATATTAAAAATCCAGCTTTGGTAATTCATAAACCGCTCGCTGCGAGTTTCGAAAGTCGAGACTATTTTTGACATTAGTGCAACACTCCGAAATAGTCAAACTTTACAGTTTAAAAAAAGCAACTGCGTACCTTGTCAAGCTTCGTCTTAAATTTTACACCACAAAAAAGCTTTATTATTGTGTTACAGCACTTTATCATTTTATAATATAAAGATATCATTATCAAAGATAGTTTCGACTTTCGAAACTCGCAGCGGGCGTTTTATGAATTACCCAAGCTGGATTTTTAATATGTTGTAATATTATGTAATAGAGCTTTCCTGCAGTGTAAAAATTTGTGACGAAGCCCGATATCGCAGTTGCCTTTTTTGACCTATAAAGTTTGGCTAATTTCGGAGTGTTGCACTAAAGCTGCAAGTATGCACAACTAAACCGAAAAAAATATTATGACAAAATAGTTTGAATTTTAAAACTTTTAAATATTCTTGTTGTAAAATTAACTGTTTAATTTTGTGAGCTCCATACAATAAAGCAGTTGCAGGTACGCAAGAGTCAAAGTCGACTGATTTTTCATTGAAATTACCAGGCCCGAAGGGCCCGCGAGCGCAAATTTAGGTTTTTCTAAATTTCTCGAAAACGAAAGCTCAGTTGCAAGTTTAAGTGCGATTTCTAAAATGAGTTCACCAAAGGGGGTTTCCAGGCAAAATATAAAGAAATCCGAAATCTGATGTTTGTCCACGAGATTTTGATTTTCTCAATCAGCAGCCGTCTTAAAATTAATTTCCAAGTCCCAAAAGAAATTGCTTTGTAAAGGTGTTTTTGCGTGCATGCGTTGAAAACATAATTCACACGTATTAATGGTAATATGGAAGTATGTAATATGACGTAGGGAATTTCAATGACGAGAACAGTATCTATTCAGTTTGTGAATCTGCAAGAAAAACTCTGAACTCCAGATGGAAATGGAACCCAAACGACCTTGTGAAAGCCTGAAGAAAATCAACACTCCACTTCAACAGTTGAGCAATATCATTGCGGAAAGTGTCATGTCAACTAAAGTAGCTTTAGTTGTATATTCCTGCTTTGCCTGGAGAAACAAAAAGAAGTATTCACTCTGTGAATACAGAGTTCACTTCTTTTTTGTGACTTAACGACGAAAGAAACAACATACAGCAGTAAACCCTTTCAAATTATGCTACTAGGTACTATAGTATGTAATATATACGATTTATTAGAAGTAATGATAATTTAAAGAACTAAAAAAGGAAAGTTTTATTATGATTTTTTTTCTAACATATACCTTTTAACTGAACTTTTATACAGACTCTAAAAGGTCAACAAGTTTGCCTCACCATCGAAGACATCAAAACTTTAGAAATTTGCTGACAATGACCAAGCGCTGGTGCGGCCAGACGCTGATCCTGTCCTTGTTTTTTGTCTGTTATTTCTTCTCCAATTGTAACCGAGGATATTGTTCTGTTATCTCGGCAAACAAATCTGGAGACCTGATTCTTGGAGCGTTGTTACCAGTTCATTCCAAAAATGGAACCGGTTCGTGCGGGAATTTGTACCTGTTTGGGTTTCAACTAGTAGAGGCTGTCATCGTTACAATCGAGAAAATCAACCGTGACAAAAACATCTTACCCAATATAACATTGGGTTATAACATTCGGGATTACTGTTCTGACCCGGGGCTTGCCATGAAACATGCGGAGTATCTCCTACATAGTTCCTCGACACCAGTCTCCGCTATATTTGGTCCTCCGCTGTCGGCTCACGCAGTGTTGGTCGGCAGTTTGCTGCAGGTCTTTGATTTGCCAGGAATTAGCGTTGCAACAAGCGATGAGCTCAGTGGCCCTTTGTATCGTTCGTTTTCCGTACGGTTCCCCCTGATAAACAGCAAGCCAAGGCTATGGCTGACGTTATAGAACATTTCGGATGGTCCTATGTTGCTGCTGTTGCTGACGATGATTCCTACGGTCGAAATGGAATTGCCGCACTTGAGGAAGAATCAGTCAAACGAGGATCGTTTTGCTTAGCGTTTTCACAATTTATCAAAGGTTTCCATTACAAAAGAGAAATTGAAGCCATTGTGAGGAAAATACTATCGAAACGTACTGTAAAAGTTGTAATTCTCTGGAACGAAGTTGGCGTTTTAGAGAGAGTCTTAAGCGAAGCCAAGAAGCAGAAACTAACGGGTAAAGTTTGGTTCTTTAGCGATTACATTGGAACCAATATTATTAAAACCTTGGAACGATATCGTGACATTGTAGTTGGTTCTCTTGGTGTCACTCCTTCGTTCTTTCGTGACCCGCACTACTTTTCACATTTAAGAAACCTAACGGCATTTGGTACAAAAAATCTTTCTAATCCATGGTGGGAAGAGTTTTGGAGATCCCTACATGGTTGTAGCACTACCTTAATAAATTCAAAAGATAAACTTTGCGCTAGAGACATGAAACTTTCCTTGGAAACGATTAAGAACATGTTGTACAGTTCCTACATTTCTTATACTAGAGATGCAGTTATGGCAGTCGCATACGCTTTGCTAATCCCCTTTACAAGTGCAAAGAAGGACGATGTTCAAGAAGAGAGTCCACTTTAAAACCAGGACAGTTAATTAATTTTCTTCAAAAGATCAGTTTTCAGGGATTAACAGGAAACATATCTTTTGACCCAAATGGTGTTCCATTATTCGCCTCATACGAAGTGGTAAACATACAGGTTTCTTCTTTAAATGGATCTTTGATGATCATCAACGTTGGATCTTGGAAGGACGAACAGTTACAATTAAACGATAGCGAAGTAAAATGGAAATCCGGGAGCATCGTCCCCAGGTCTGTTTGCAGGGACCCATGTGCTCCCGGAACACTGCAAACTACTCCAGTGGTGTGCTGTTGGGAATGTGTGAAATGTGCTAAAGGGACGTTTAGTAGTGGTTACGGGTGGAAAAACTGTAGTCACTGCCCAAAAGATCAAAAATCAAATTCAGATTCAACAGGTTGTGTAAGTTTCCCCTTTAAAAATGCAACCTGGAGTGATCCGTCTTCAGTCTTTTGTTCTGTGCTAGCATCAGTTGGTATCCTGCTTACAGCTCTGACACTTGCAATGTTTTTCAAGAACAAGAATACGCCCCTTGTTAAGGCCTCTAATTATCCTCTAAGCCTGTTCCTTCTTTGTGTAATTGGCTCATGCTTTTTGCTGTCACTGCTGTACTTAGTCAGTCCGTCGAACTTGCTGTGTCGCTTGGTTGAGTTTTGGCGTTCTGTTGCTTTAATATTGTGTATGTCAATCTTAATTGTAAAGAGTGTGCGGCTGTTGTGTGCCTTCGAAATTCCTATCTTCGGTAAGGTGCTTGGAAAGTATGCCCGCAGTAAGCAAAGGCAACTGTTTTTTGCTCTGAACCTTGTTGAAGTTTTCTTGTCCATAGCTTGGTTAGTAGTGGATCCTCCGTATTTACACAAAGAAATTAGCGGAGACGAAAATTTATTTTTGATCTGCCGCCTATACAAGAATTTTCACGGAATGATTCTAAAATCAAGTGTTCTGGCATATTTCTTCCTCATTGCATTGCTGTGCACATACTGCGCAATAAGAGTGCGTAACCTTCCAGAAAATTTCAAGTACATTGGGTTTTCTATGTATATTCTCCTTCTCTCGTGGCTAACTTACTACCCGGTAGTGTCAGCCTTGGAAAACTGGTATGTCGTTATTGTATCCAGCACAACCTTGCTGCTGAGCTCGTATGGACTGCTGGGTTGTATGTTTGGACCAAAATTGTACATTTTTATATTGCACCCCGAGCTCAACACACGAGAGATAGTGCAATCCAGTATATCGAGCTACACATTTCCCAGTACTACAGTTAGGTCTTTGGGTAGGCCTGAAGCTTAGCTAAAACACTAAAAGAAACAAACAATCTAGTTTTGAACATTTATACATTGACGAACAATTCTGCCGAACTTGAAGATGACTTTATCCGTTCCTTACAATTCCCATATATATTTTAAAAAAAGGCTTAGAGCCAAAGTTTCAAGATTCTTTTGAAACAGCTGATTTTTGTTAAAGGAACTTTTATATAATGTTATGTAGTTAAGACCCAAACTTGATGAAAAGTGAGCTCTATGTTTGAGCGTGATGACGATTTGATGGTTTACTCCTTACCCCAATTCGCCCAAATTTGCAATTCAATTCAATTCAATTTATTAATTTAGTACCTTTTCACAATCATGTTTTTTACAATTTGTACACAAACAGAAACTAATGTCCCCAGCCAACTGCAATAAGAAAAAAGGTTAACCTAGGCAGTTGGCTGAATACAGTTTATATAGCTTTATAGAATCTAATAGTGTATAGAGAAAAATGTATATGATTACAACGATAACTTACAAAAGGAAAAAGGAAGGAAACTAATAATTAGCGGAAACATAATGATTCATTACATAAGCACACACAAAGAAAATTTTGCACTATTTACATATCTACTTACATTATTTTTGAAGAGTAATGAAGAATGTTACAAGAGACTGTGTAGTTTGTTTATAATACTGATTTAATCAAAGGATGAATTTTGAATATTCAATAATTTTTATACGATGATAGCAAGCTGTCTTTCAGGGTTTTTTTGAAGCATGACCTATTTAAGTTTTTCAGCTTTTCATCAATTGAGTTCCAAGTTGTAGATTTATGTTGCGTAAGAATTGTTTGATTTTTTTTTCTCTTTCTGTCATTAATGTTTAATATATAGATAATGCGATTAGCCTCTTAACTTTCGATTCAGTGTCCTGGATAAAATTTCCTGCTAAACAATTTGTACCTGAAGAATCATCTGAATGAAAAGAAAGGACATTCGTTATGGAAATTTATCGGAAAGCGAGCTAGAAAAGTTGGTCCGGATGGAGCGCAGTCAAGATCAACAAAATACTCTACTGCACACGCATTGAAAACGTTCACAACAGTAATTTTTATTATTGCTCCAACAATTTCAGATACGGAAACTTATGGGCGGCGGAACGGGGCGGGGGGCAGGTGGGTGACACTGCCCCCCCCTCCCCCCCATAATATTTTGCTTCCGCAACTAATGAAACATAAGGGTTAAATTGAAATAAACTTTTTAGCTTAGCTTGGTAACAAAGTGAACATATGCATAACACTTGACCTACGAAAGTTTTATGCAAAAGTACGAAACAAGCAAGGCGAAGATTACTCCAGAAGTAGTCTTCTCGAGTTGAAAAACATAATTGAACATTATATAAGTTGCCCTCCACATAACAAAAACATTTCAGTTTTGTGGAAAGGCGGTATTTATTAAAGCCTCCAAAAATATACGGGACGCGAAACTGAAGCTCTGAAATAACACCAGACACTGAGTGTTCGGTATAAACTTGTGATCTTCACAAGCTGAAAAGCAGCTCAGCTACCGACAGTGAAACTCGCAACACACTGACAACGACTTCGCTCCAATACAGAATTGGCTCAGCGCATTTGAAGCCAATGGACCGAAAATTGACTTATCATTGAAATGTTCGGAGGAATTTTTCATTTCTGACTCGTTGTAGGAACCCTTTTCGGTTTTAAAAGTTTTGCACGTTTTCGATGCCTTTGAATCTAAAATTTGGAATCTAAACGATCTATGGACCGCAGACGGAACCTCTAACTGCAAAATGTTTCTTGTATCAAGCGGCGTGATTGGCTTTATCTGGGTTGAGAGGATTTGCAGTTTCATGAAAGAAATACAGTTTGTCAGACGCGCTTCGTATATCGTCTTTCTCGATCTTTGTTTAGTCGGAAAATTATAACTTTACAAAAGGAATATAAAACATGTTGTCCGTGCCTTCATAGCCTAGTGAAAACCGAGGCAAACATTTTTTTTCACCAGTACTCGAGAATTCTCACAAATTTTGCCTTGGTTTTCACCAAGCTACGAAGGCACGGAGAACATGTTTTGTTTTTGAAATATCAAAAAAATATAGTAACAACAATAATCATAGATTAGCAAACTAAGTGTTCGCTCTAGGACAGTCTTTACTTTGTTGATATCACAGTTTATCAATTCCTAAATGCACGAATTCGTCCTTATTTTAAAGAAAAAACTTTGAACGGAAACAAGAAACGCCGTAAAAATGAGAAACACTTGTGTAACATTGAACTCCGATCACAGCCCATTGAGGCATGGGGCGAGTTACACAACCAACACGCGTCAATCACGATATGAACACGTGCCATAGCTTACGATGGCTTTTTTCTCACGATCATGTATCACAATAAGCTCTACATGCTTTAAATCCCGAACTTAAAACTCGACTTCAGCACTTTCTTTACTTCGGCGTTTGAAACCGAACCGCGCCTTCGGGTAGAAAGATAAACTGACGACTGAAGTTGACCAGTTATCTACACAGTGTTTGCTCGAACTAATTCAGATTTCATTGTTTAGAGGAGGCTTAAAGGCCCTGTTACACGAGGCAATTTTTCAGCAACTTGCAACGCAACGCCGTAGCGTTGCAAGTTGCGGAGAACATTTCGTGTGTAACATCCCTTTCAGCAACTTGCTACGTAACGAAAAATTGCGAAGCAAGTTGCAGAGAAAGTTAAACCATCTTCTACTTTTCGCAACGTTGCGAAGTCAGTTGCAGCGTGTAACATATGCTTTGCAACCTGCTTCGCAACAAACGGTCGCTATCACCAGATTGTCCGCTCTCGTTTAGTTGTTTCTTGAATATTTTCATCAAGCTGCTCATCCAAGGACAACAACAACGACAAAACTATTTTTTTAAGACAGTCTTCCACCACAAAAAGTGTAAATTTAAAAACTTTTAGCTGAAAGCAGCAAGCCGGCGCAACGCAAAAAAATGAATAAATAAACAAATGGTCGTGTTTTTCAATTTTTACGCGTTACAGTCATTTTAGCTGGCAGAAACCGCCGATGTGTCGTTTTATCGCAGGAAACGAACGAAATCATTGCGACGTGTAACTTGCAATTTTTCGTTATCGTCAACATTGCGTTGCAAGTTACTCAAAGTGTGACACGCCTTGACTTGTGCCAGAGTCGACCTAGGTTAGCACGGCGTTGGCACGCACGGTGTTCGAAACGGGCTTAGCCTAAAATAAAATGTTTCAAGTTTCAAGACACTAACTTTTTGCTCGTCACTGTTTTTGGGCTGTGATACTGATAGTTTATTTTGAAGCATGGCATTTGCAAAATGCAGGTACCAACAGCAAGTTTCAAAATAAATAGACGAATGTTAAAAATTAGTTATTAAACAACGAGTGTTTTTTACCTGATGCTTAGAACATTATTTTCCTTCCCCTGAGCTAATTCTTAACTAGACCGTTTACGCCGTCTCAAAATGTATTTATGTATGCATTTACAAAAAGCCAGTTACTTGGTCGAAAGTTAAAAGAGATCTTACTACGTCCTAACAAAATCAATAAAAACAAAAATATAACAGGTATTTTGTTATTGCTCATGGTGATTTTTTTTCTTCCAAAGATGCAAATTTTACAGGTTTGAAAATCACAATGGTACTGTAATTTAACTCTATTCAACAACAATTACAAGTAGTTAGTTTTAGGATCCGGCCTCGCAAAGCGATAAATGTGCATTTTCTAAGAATCGAGGATTAACGCCAATGGCAAACCACAGAAATACGAAAATAGCAACCAAGAAAGAGGCAATAGAACAAACAATTGACAACAAGCAGCTGATTTCAAATTCATCGACTGAAGTCAATACAAAGCCAACTCGAGAAACCAAGAAACTCGCTTCAACCTACCCTAAACGTCTGGCAGCTACATATGTGCTTCCATTAGTTTTGGGATATTTGTGTTTCGCGTTTTTCAGATCGCATTCACCAGAGTCACTTAAGGTAGGTTTTAAGTTATCAATACTCTAGATCTTGGGTAGTAGGAAAACCCAAAACAGTTGTTACAACCCATGCCAGTTGTAGGACTTCGAGGGCCTACGACGAAGACGCGAAGGTCTAACCTTTTGCAGATGTTAAAGCAAAGGCAGCATCTTCTTCTTCTTGGCTTTTTAAAGTTCATTAGGTTCTGTTCAGGAATCAAATCCGGGCCTTTTGTGCAGTATAAATTGGCGCCTTACCAGGATTAGTTTTGATAATATCAGCAAGTTAAAAGCACAAAGTGGTACAAGGCTTTTGAAGGGTGAAAAATTCTTTATTTTAAGGCATTTCTTGCTAAGGAAAACGGGCAGGATGATAACTTGGTCTCATAAATATCAAAATTGAATGTACCTTCTCTCAAACCAACGTCTAAGCCTTAAGTGTTTGTCAGCTTATGAACATTAGCCATGCAATGGTTGCTTTGAAACTAACGTACTAAAAACACGCTTTACACAGTTTTTTTTTATAAGAACAACTTTATAAGCACAACGAGGCTCAGATTGGTCAAAATTTAAGAACAATTTAAGAACGAGCTGAGGCTCGGGCTTGACACCTAATTTTTTTGAAAACTTTACTGAACTTCGATCTTTAACTGAACATCAAATAATAAACAAGAAATGCTTCGCAGTTTTTAATCACCGGAAATCGTCTCGGGGGAAATGTCGGTGAATCCACGATAAATTCACAGGGATAAACTGACCAAATTCGTTTTTCAATACAGTCATAAAGAATGCAACACTTTTGGCACAGTGTTTCTTCGATTTAAAAATACATAGAAATAAGAACAATTTAAGAACAACGAGCGTCGGAAAAATTTACTGGTTCTTATTTAAAAAAAGCGTGTCTTTATGCAATATACGTCTTGTTACTTCGTGTTTGTTTTTTTTTCTTGTGCTAGCTACAGAATTATTAGTTCACTTGCATGCAGAGAGCACCGACAGTTTTGATGCTAACACCTGAAATGAAACGAATCAACTGTTGACAATGGCCTCGATCCATTATGCTCCTATAAATGATCTGATGAAGGGCTAGTGCTCGAAACGCGAGCTGCACCTAAAAATTTCCGACGACAACGATCAACTCTCAAGTTTACGCAAAGTGTAGGCAGTTTTCATTGTTTATAAATACACAATGAAAATATAAGTCCAACTTTCACATTTAAACTAACTAAGTCAAAACTTCGATAGAGTGTAGCGCAGTTCGTAATAAACCAAAAGTCTAGCTTAATACATTGGAAACTTTCGGAGAAACGAACCTTTTAATCAAACTTCAAAATTTTGTATGGAGCATACATACATATTAATTGTTAACTGTTCATTGCTATACTGACGAAACATCTTGACACAATATACTGATGTTATTTATCTTTTAATAACTCATGAATTTTGTAAAACAGACCCTGGACACTAGAGTCGCTTTCCATTTGAACGGTCCGGCCGGCCGAAGAGAACTGGTTCCTGCGGATTTGAATGGAAAGGTCCAGGGCCAATTAGAAACAAGCTGTTAAGTCGAGGCACTTTCCAAATCCTAAAAGAACGCATGAAAAACAGAGAAGGCGCGCGCGTACATTTTTCCCGCCACAGCTTTCCAAATTCCCGCGCTTTAGCGGACCGAAGCAAGAGAACTGATCGGCACTGATCCACGAGAAGGGCCGCGTTTTTGACAGAACCAGTTTTGAGCCGGACCGTTAAAATGGAAAGCTATTTAGTTTCGCAGCTAGAAAGGCCGGTTTCACTCGCTAGACCCGGCCCCGTTTAAGGAAAATGAAACTTTCAAATCCTTGGATATTTAACGTCAGTTTTACTTCATTTATAACAGCCTGTTGTTTCCTGATTTACCATGTTTCTTAAAAACTGTTATTGAGGTGCTGAGCTTCAACACGATTGGCTGCAAACCAGACTCTAAATCCGGAAAGCAAGAACGAAACCAGGCTTTTATATAAAATATCAGCTTCCTGAAACATGGAATGCATGCAGTTAAAAGACTACAATTTTTTTCTTTGTTAAAAAAGAACTATTTTAAAATTTAATGATGTTAGAAGCTTTTATGATGGTTTAGAGTATAAGTTAATCATTCTATATGTACATGAAAAACGATCTTCTGTGGGTTAACTTTAAATAGCCAAGTTATTGTTGTTTCCAAGGGAGGTACAACGCGTACTGCCAAATTGCAAACAAAGCATTCCAGTGAAGACTTTACTAATGGAGGGTGGAATAAAGCTACTGAGGAAGATGAGGCATTGTTTAACATTTCAATTTGCAACATAGATAAAAGGTATGTCTTATTTCTACTTTTACAAACTTGATGAAAATAACGATTTTATGGCAAACATGTTTCGGCAGTGCTTTCCGCTATCGTCAGTGCAACTAATTTACAAATTCGTAAGTGAGTAGATATATGGGTTCTAATTAACATAGAGAACAAAGTTAACAATGTTATAAAGAGAGCTTCAGGTTTACATGCTTAACTTCGTTATTTAGCCAGGATTTACACGCTTGATATGGTTAGCCTCTTTTATTCTAAGCTCAAAGTCCGTTGCGGTGGAATCCAAAACTTCAAAACAATACTTCGAGCAAAGTTGCGAGCATGCTTTGTTGCGCTCTAGATGTTTATGAATATATTTGATGCTCTATCCGTAACTAGATGTTCATTAACGCGCGTTGCTAGGTGTCGGACTGTTTCTCCGACATACTTGTACAAACACCTCATACGCAGAACTCGTTTTTGGCTGCATACGTCAAGATCCGCCACTCTCAAAACTGCTGAACCCATTCAATTTCACTAGTCTGTCCTAGCTGATCCGCCCAGGTTTTTCGTTTTTCCAAACATAACGTAACAAACGCTATATATATACCATTGCACTCATAGTTTGCTTTGCCGAACCTGTGACCGCTTTTGTATTACTATACTGTACGCGTTATGATCGTGGGCAGTTTAAAACTAAATTTTTGCTAGAAAACAAAATCTCTCTGCTATTTTCCAGGTTTGCTGAAGAACTGTCCCTAGAAGAGTTCGACGCGAAATACCGTTACAAACAACCTTTAATCCTGAGGTTCAGGAACGGAGCTGCAGGCTGGACACAGCCTGACAAGTGGAATAAAACAAATCTACTGATGGAGTACGGAAAGTAAGTCATGTTTAACTTAATGAGAATACTAGCCTTTTTTCAGTGGCATTACAAGGTACAAATTCGTTTAAAAAGTGTGTATCTATTTTTCTAGCTATAATCAAGATTTAGCACATATTAACAAAGATTTTGGGACGTTTTGGGCTCACTCACTAAAACATAACATAATTACAAAGCGATATTTCTTTTTGCATATTGATTTGTTGCATAAAACAATGCAATGTTTATCTCAAATACTGTAGATGCGAATTCACTTACAGTTAAGATTGCAAACTTCATTAGAATTTCATATTGCTTGCAACGGGTTTGGAAATGTTGCAAAAATGACAAACAATATGCAAGACGTATTTGTTTTTAAGGAGGTTATCCCTCTATTGATCTTATAATGTTACAAATTACTTCATTTAGTTCAGCACTCAAGTGTGGAGTATGGTTGCGCGCTGGCTCAATTGCAGTTCACTCATGAAGCACTTGCCTAACAACTTTACTTTTGTTTTACTTCGCACAACGTTTTCTCACTGATTGACATCACCAAGATGGAAAGTAATGACTGGTAGATCCGATGACATTGTAAGACAAGGGAGAACTGGGAATGTCAAGACTTCCTTCGATGACTTTTTGGCAAGGATGAACGGCAGCCAAGCAAGCAAAGAACTAATGTAAGTAATTTACTCATGCCTGTGTAGCTATATATGTGCTTTCTTTATTCCCAAAGAAGTTCTTACAGTTGGGGGAGTCTAACCAGCGCCGCTCTGGTTTCGGCCACAGTTTCCGTTGACCAAAAGGCCAACATCAACTTTAGCCTCAGCCAAGCGGGACGGGCCTTACTCCACAAGAGCAGACGCGAAAAAGCTATTAATTTACAAGTCACGTTTTGCTTTATCATTTGCAAACAAAGAACTTACAACGAAAGGTCACCGCGTGCTCTGACAAAAGATTCAAAGAACAATACGTTTTGCAACGTGACACATGGCTACTCAGTTAGGTCCATATGGAAAAGAGGCCTTAAAAACCTTTTAGAATCCTAATCGACGCACTATTTACTTTAAATACATTAACTGTTTTTGGACGTCAAAGCTTAGCCGACTGTTCAGGTAATGGATATAACAATTAATGGATAAGTGGGCGAAGTTTTGGATCGAAAAACAGCTGATTTATGTAATCGACAAAAGACAATAGGTGTTAAACCTTCATTTGTTTATATAACTTTTTTTGTATCTACAACAATTACCGCCGCCTGGTTAGTCAAGTTGGTAAGGCGCCAGTCGCCAGTTCGATTCCCGGTGCCAGGCCTTCACTCAGGGTCTTAAAACAACTGAGGAGAAGGTGCTGCCTTTGCTCTAACATCTGCAAACGGTTAGACCTTCGTGTCTTCTCGGATAAGGACGTTAAACCGTAGGTCCCAGGTGGCAGACCTCGAAGGGAACCTCGAGTCCTATTGTCTGTTCTCCCGTGACTCCTTGAGTCAAAAATGTCATAAGAACAATGTGTTTTGCTGAAAAGGCTGCGTTAGATCAAATGTAACCACTGTCTTTTATACGGTTTAGTAAAGTGTACCTGCCATTTCGTCCTGCGCTATATTGCAAGACTGTATACCCACACCACTATCTCTATCCTTGTTCACTCTAAGTAAGTAATTTCTCCTTAAACTAAGGCAACCTCGTGCCAAGGCTCTTCTCTCTCCCGAGAAAAAGATCCTAGTTGGGTCTGGTCATGTGACTGATAACAATGTTCTTGACTAACGGAGGGGTCTGCTAAATAAGCCGTTTTGTCATACGAATCTTTGTAATATCTAAAGCGGGGCCGGGATCGAAGCTGTGCCATGGCGGTTCCGTTCTTGACAAGTTTACATTTTGCGATCGATCGAACAGGAGGTACTATTGGAAGATTGTTTTAAAACCGAAACAAGCTATCTGTAACGGCAAAGATGTTGTTGGTGTGCTGCCGACAGGTTATGGAAAATCCCTTATTTTTGATCTTCTGCCGCTGGTGTTTTTGCACAAATGCAGCTTTTGTTCGTCTGCGCCGGGGTCGAAGCTGTGCCATGGCGGTTCCGTTCTTGACAATTAAGTTTACATTTATTTGCGATTGATCGAACAGCAGGTACTATTTTAAGATTGTTTTAAAACCGAAACAAGCTATTTGTAACGGCAAAGATGTTGTTGGTGTGCTGCCGACAGGTTATGGAAAATCCCTTATTTTTGATCTTCTGCCGCTGGT
>JAOBAT010117490.1:0-13833 GCA_026413305.1 Hydrozoanthus tunicans
CGAGTCACAGGCAGACTAGAAGCAGTTCATCAGTACTTCTTCAAAGATCTGTACCAAAGGCTGCATTCTTAGTCCTTTTTCTAAGCCCTCAGTTGTCCTAATTTTCTCCTACTTTTCTACTCGAAATCCTTCTTTTGTCCTACTTTTAAAAGAATTTCGGTCCTACTTTTCTCCTACTTTTTCACCTGTGTGTGCTTGAAAGCCTGAAACAGTCTTAAACATTGTTGAAATTTTAGTGCTAAATACTTGGCGTTGTCGAAGGCCTACAGTATTCAACGTGTCCCTTCCTTCTCTTGTAGAAAAACCACAAAAGGTTATGGTTGGTTGTTTGTATGCAGTTTTGAGCAAAGAAATACACTCCGAGTCGGATGGTGCGTGGTATCGTGTCAACGTTTTATCACTGACTGATGGGCAAGCCAAGGTCGAGTTCGTTGATTATCGAGAGATCACCAAAGTTCCAGAGTCAGATCTCAGGGAAATACCAGCTAGGTTCCTGGATCTGCCTTTTCAGGTTGGTCATTCTTAAGTAACGATCCCAGTAAGAACTAGGGAGGTCAACGGCAATGGAATGCAAAAAGCAGCTAACTGTGATATTGTTAAACCTTTGATCTGATTGGCTAAGCTTTAAAAATTGACCGTATCTTCATGAGTAAGCTTATGTATTTGTTTCCAGTTCACTCATTCAATCCTTCTTAGTTGAAACATTTCTGTTTTTAAATTTGAGAAAAATTCCCTGTGGAGAACTTTGAAAGTTAAAATGTTACCTTTACTTTTGTTTTTGAGTTCTATGATTGGCCAAATTTTTGTAGTACAAAAGAAACATAGCTTTGAAAAGGAGTTTCACTGCTTTTTACTTTAAAACTAGGATGTACACATGTTGATGTATTCTCAGTATGAAAATTTAAACATTCTGGCGTCGGAAAAGCGAAATGGGAGGCTCCCTAGTTCTTACACGGACCGTTACTTAATGGTTTGTTTTACTTTATTGGTTGCTGAGCAGCTTTCCGTGTAGCTGTAGCTGACAAAGCGGGCGCTTCGGTGGCCCTTTTTAACTCCTTCATATGCGCGCATGAGCAATGAATGAGTTTTGCAGCGTGGAGAAAGTGCTCGCGGAGTTTTAATTGTGGACAGACATAAATTTAATCCAAATCACAAAGCGGGCACTTCAGTGGCTCTTTTTAACTCCTTCATATGCGCTCATGAGCAATGAATGAGTTTTGCAGCGTGGAGAAAGTGTTCGCGGAGTTTTAATTGTGGACAGAAATAAATTTAATCCAAATCACGTGACTCCTTATGAACACGAGGAGACAGCCATCTTCATTCATCGTTCATTGCCTATTAACAGTAATGAAGAACTTGCTATAAACTCAGTTTTACAGCGATCGCTGTGTACTGTTGGTTCGAAGTTAAATCTCTTCTACGTGCAACCTGCCTTTGGGGTGATGAATGTAGAAAAGAAGTCTAACCCGATAAATTGGCTTTAATCAACACAAATCTCCACTTAACCTGAAATCTACAACTGCCACGAGTTCAAGGGCAAACTGCTGACCTCATAAACCCGATGCATCCATAACTAGCAATAATTACAATCACTTACTCTCTTTCAAAAAAGCTACTGTCATTGTGTCAAAAAGATGTTATACTAGGTATAATCGGAATTGAAGAACCTTTATAAATCATGTGTTAATTCTTGGAAAATTCTATATATGGACCTCTCGAAAGGAAGGTGTCTTTCCGCTTTTTTCACCTTTCGTTCAGTTAAGAGAACAAAATATAGAACCGAACTTTACATTGCAAATAAAAATGATACTGTTCAAAAATTTGAAATGAAACGGGCTCCTCTGAAGAATTTTGTTTTTTCCAATTTTCAGTCAAGTGAGGGAGACTGACCGACTTACAAATTATCTATAGATTTGGTAAAACCTGGAACTTTGTTATTAATTTATTTTACCACTTTTTTCTTGCATCAAATTGTTTTTAACTTTTGTAACTTTACCCTGTTAAAGCCTAGACAACGCATAACGCAAAGGTTAGAAACAAACAAAAAATCACATATATTTAGTGTTTGGTAAAAATAATTAAAGTTGTTTTTGTTTTATTTTTTCACTCAATGACATTGTATGAGCCTTAAGAAACTAGGATCAGAAAACGTTGTAACTATACATTAGTGTAATTTATTTAGCACTGAGTACTTACAAGAACACAATGTAAATAATGTAAAGGAAATATTAATAAAATATTAAGGCGGAAAAAAAAAACTACCATCGACTAGCTAATAAGTCATCACGAATGTTCAGTGTTTAACATTGTAGAGTCAATTCATCATTTTTTCAGGCTTTCACACTTGCTCTGAACGGAATTCCTAAATCAAAGAATCAAGATGTTGTAAAGAAGTTGATGAGTATGGCACTGGGAAAAATGCTTGTTGCTGAAATAATAAAGACGTAAGAGTTTAGTTTTGTTGATATCATGGTAGACAGCTGTCACCATAACCTGTTCCTTTTCTCTATTTCGTGTTGTTTTTTATTTGTTTTTTCGCAGTTTTTGCATAGTAATACTTTCGTTGTCGTTGTGATCCACAGCACGGACGAGTCAACCGTGGTCGAACTGTACGACACGTCCACTGCCGCAGATATTAACATTAACACTTTGGTAGAGGAGCTCATCATCCCTGACGAGGATTTGAAGCCAGTCTTGCCAAAGGTGTTTCCTTTATTATTCCAGTTCTCGAGATTTTGGGGACCAACGTCTTAATGGAGAAAGAATGCCTTAAAAAATGTTTAATCATCGACAATGCCGGGAATCGAACCCGGGTCCTCACGCTTTGGAATACTACAAGTGTTCTGTTGCAGCAGTTAAAAGGGATCTTAAGAAACAAAGACGGGTACTAACAAATTGCAAAACGGTTATATACTCATCGCAAGATAACTTATGTTCTTAAGCCAAATTAAGAAAACAAAGCCAAGCCTTTCAGGCTACAAAGAAAAAGTAAAATACATGAACTAACCGACTGAGCTATGCCTGCTCCTTTGACCAAACCCCAGGGTTCGTACGGGCCCTGGAAATCCTGGAAAACCCTGGAAAATTTTTGAAGCCCTGGAAATCCCTGGAAATGGTTCATAGAATTTTCTTGAAAAAGCTAGATTTCCCAAATGATGCATTGTTTTACGTTCCAAGTAACAACTAAGACTTCAAACTTAATTTTTGCATGTAGCTGTTATATTAGGCCCAATAAATACAAATTTTCATGACATTAACTACTATAACGTTGTTTGAACAGGTGATTTGAACGTTAATATTTTCATTCTGGAATTAAAAAGCCCTGGAAAATATAAAAATATAGCCCTGGAAAACCCTGGATTTTTTAAGTTCTGAAGGTGTACGAATCCTGAAACCCATAGCTTTTGAGAATGGCTGTGGGATTTGTACAGCGGAGGCCCACTGGAGTGAAACATGTCCAAAGTGCTTCACTAATCTGTTGTTACTTCTAGTAGCACGATTAAAGTCCCTATCAAGCTTATTTTTTTACTTTTGGATTAAAACTGTCGTCATCTGTGAACTCAAAATCTGAATAACCAAAGACAATTTCCACGTCTTAGTATGCTTTTTAATCAAAAAATAAAAGATTGGAGTGTAATATTTGACCGAGCAGGCCGGGGACTGGTAACCTGTGACGTAGCAGCAGTGAATTATGTGGTTTTTGTTTAAAAAAATTCATTTCTATGGTGCAATTTCATAAAATTTTTAATTCAAACAATTTCAAGGGAATAATTTATTGACTAAAGTTATAACAATGTGAATATTGTAGCCAGAATTGAATTTTTTGAGTTAAAAAAGATTATCTCTGCTTTATGCCTCGTGCTACGTTATATGCCTTCTGCTACGTCACCATTCCACGCTTCAAATCTAAAAAATGTAACAGGAACGACGAGAAAAGGTTTTATTTTCAAAAATTATTAATATTTAAGGGTTTTACTTTCCATCTGGAACTTAAAAAAATAAGCTTAATAGAGACTTTAACGTTTTCTTTTTTACCTTTTTTGTCCAGCCTGGGAAGCAAACTGATGTATACGTGACGCACATCAGCACGAGTGGCGAGGTGTTCGTGCAGGTCCCAGGAGCGGGGGTCACAAGGCTGGAGGAACTGATGAATGACATCACAGAGCACTACTCCAAAGTTTGTTAATATTTTCTCTCTCATATTCTCTAGAGTGTATAGGTTGCCCATTGTGAACTCCATTTCCATTGGTCATTTGCCTGTTTAGTAGCTGTTCCTTATGTTAGTTCCACCTCTTTCAGTTGTGCTTTGACAGATATCCACATTGTTGTTTTCGGCCTGCCCCTCTTGCGCCTCAACTGTGTAGTTCATGTTAGTGTGGCTCCTTTCTAGCTGTTGTTCAAAGGTTTCAAAACATGGCCCAGTTATCTTAACTTCTTGGTTTGGCAGCCTGATGTTCCACATTCTCAGAACATTGCCTAGCCTTCTTAACATTTTGTCTTGACACACACTGAAAGTAGCTGTATGTTGCTGTTCTTCTCTCGGTAGATCTGTCTTATGTTGTTCTTTGCGAATCTATTAGCAGTTACAGTAAGAAATGTTTTATTCGCGTAACAAGGGTAGAATTATGACTAAAAGACTGAGTGTGTTGGCGTCAGAAAAGCAACAGAGTTTGATAGGTTTTCAATATCAACTTCATTTTGCTTGAACCGTTCAAGGGAAGAAAGAAACTTTGTGCTATTGATATAAGAAAGTTCTGTTGTTAATCAACAGGCAACGAAAGCTGCAGAATTTGTAAAAGACCCACAAGTTGGTAAGATATGTTGTGCGAAATCCTCCGACAGCAACTGGTACCGGGCAAGAATTGTTCAACTGCTAAGTAGACAGGTAAAACCTACAGCGAAAACATTTGAAGTTCCTTAAAAAGTTTTTTTTTTTCATTTTGCTACTAACCACCAGAAAAGACTAAAAGCAATAAGGGTTTCTTGAACCGGGTTGGAAGTTGTTCCGGAGTATCTCTTATTAGTACTATGATTTAGTTAATATATTATACAATTACTGTTACTACTATTCAGACACTTGTGATAAGCATTACGTTTCTACATTTTCCAACTGTTTAGAGCCACAGTGTAAGAAAATGATGTGAAAAAAATTGCTAAAGGAAAACGTTTTTTAGTGTATTTGATGTTACGTTTTTTAAGAAAAGCTCAACAGACCTGGAAACCCATCGGCTGATTAGCCTGGTCAGTAAGGCACCAGTCCGTCGTGTGGAGGGCCAGGTTGGTTTCCTCACTTCAGGTCTTACATCTCAAAACAGATATACTTTTGGTATCTTTGGATAAATACATTAAAACGCAAGCCCCGATGGCAGACATTCAGTCCTTTTGACTGTTCTCCCGTGACTCCTTGAGTGAAATGTAAAAAATAAAAGAAAATTACTGGAAAAATACTTGAATTTCCAATCGATGAAATGGGGAAGAATAAAACCCTCGGCTGTTTACATATCATACTCGATAAAAAAGCGAGTATGATATCTAAACAGCAGAGGGTTCAGGATGTCAGGATGGCCGAGTGGTTAGCGCTTGTGCCTCCCACCTCTGTGGACCCGGGATTGAATCCTGGGTTTGCATCTTTTGTTCATCCGACTCGAATCGAGTTAACTTGAAAGTTTTAAAAACCTTGTCAGAGTAAAATTTAATCAAGATCGAAAAGATTTGTGAGTCAATTTTTGAAGTAGTGTTTTCTGTCTATGGTTGTGGGGAGTCAGGATGGCCGAGTGGTTAGCGCTCGTGCCTCCAACCTCTGTGGACCCGGGATCGAATCCTGGGTTTGCATGTGGGCTAAGATTTGTCGATCTTCTTCTGACTCCGAGGGTTTTTCTCCGGATTCTCCGGTTTTCCTCCCTCCACAAAAATCGACTTTCACACCGAGATCTGTGCCGTCGAGCGACTAAACAAAAGCCACTGGCTTGGGAGAATGGGCAACCACTCCCAGCGTAACGACGTTAAATAAAGTTAGTTTAGTTTAGCGACATTTTTCCTTGCAGGTGGTTGTAGAATGGGTTGATTATGGCAATGAGGAGACGGTCTCGAATGCAAGCTTAAGAGAGCCAACCAAAGCCAACGAGCACGTCAGCTCTCTTCCATTCCAGGTTAGAAACTTTTCGTTTTCATTGGTTTGAGTCTTGACCTTGTGCATATTGACGTCAAACTAATCAGTTTCACCCCCAAGCCTCGTATGTCAGCTCTCTTCCATTCCAGGTTAGAAACAGCATGTCAGTTCTCTTCCATTCCAGGTTAGAAACTTTTCGTTTTCATTGGTTTGAGTCTTGATCTTGTGCATATTGACGTCAAACAAGTCAGTTTCACCCCCTAGCCTCGTGTTCAAGAATTAGGTGTGAGCATTTTGCACGTGCAAACCGTGTTCACGAAATAATTCTTTTCATTTGTGGACGCTTTGGGGCTTGATTTATGAAAATACTCAGACTTTCGTGATTTGAAAGCGAGGCTTGGGGCTGTCTGACGTAAACATGCATAAGGCCTTTTAAGAAGTGTTTTAGTTGATAACGTTTGCTTTTTAGTTCATCCTTACTTTAGGGCCTTTAAAGTATTACATTTTTTCATTTTCACAATAGTGGCAATGATAATGATAAAAAAATGAAAATGACTGAGATGGTCACGAACTCATAGATATTTATCGTATTTGCCTACACTACCCAAACCCAGACTCTAAATTCAACACATCACAACTGTGTCTAGGTATGTTGGCATGTAGGCCAGCAGATGCCAGAAGTTGGTTTATTTTACCATTTGTTTACAGGCTCCGCCCTCGCAAATCAATATGTTTGCATACCTGACAGTACTGATTTACAAATTATTCACCTGATAGAAACTTTAGACTCTTGCCGGATACGAAAACCCAAAACCATATGGGTAAAAAAGGGATTGTATTCTCCAAACCCAATGCAAGTGCTATTCCCCCATTAAGGTTAAGGGGAATCGTAGAACAAAAATTTGGCTAAGAAAGCTGAACCTAGACTGATTCAAATATTTTTAAACGTTAAAACGTTTCAGTACTTGTACAATGAACTACCCACAATTCCCATTAAGCAACTGCTCCCAGTCCTCTGGTCCATGCCTTCAAATTATCTGTTTCTGCTACTCTCACAACATATAAATGTCATATTTCGCCGTATGGTGATGATGGTGATGGTAATAACTAAAATAATGATAATAATAATAATAATAATAAAGATAACGATAAAAACAGTGTATTGGCTGAAGGTCTACTGAGCAGTCATCTTTGTACAATGGGTTGCTTAATAGATATTAAAACCAGTAACTTTTTTTGAAGAGCGGAAATAGGACCCATTTTAGCAACATTTGAAAACGTTGCAAACAAAACTAAGCGGTTATTTTTTTGTTGCTGTAAAGTGTTAGATTGTGACCTCAAAGACTAGTCAACCACAAGTGTTAACAGCAGTTCCTGTTTATGAGAATTGTTTATGATTTTCTTTAAATAACGAGAAATAACTTTAAGAGTCGACTTCACCTTCAAGAATCCATTATGTTGTAGGCATTCGAATGCCAGCTGTCAGGCGTAAGAAAGGTAAGATTCATGTATATGCGTTTTGCGGAACTTAAATTATATGTGCTAAACACAGCACGTCTTAATTTAAAAATTAGGAACAATCCTATAGCTTAAAAACGAACCGATTGGAAAGAGCACATCCACGTCATTTCTCGCAAAATCTCAAGATCAATCGGTATAATTTCAAAATCGCGATTTATCTTTCTCAGAGTACCCCTCTCAAGCTTTGTGTTTCCCTTGTGTGTCCCTATCTGTATTCTGCTAACATCATTTGAGGAAGTACTTACCAAACAAAGTTAGGAAGATTAATTATTCTCCAGAAACGAGTTATCAGAGATATTACTAAATCAAGGTATGATGCACATACTGCGCCTATTTTTCAAAATAACAACCTTCTGAACCTAAAAAACATACGTTATCTCCTGGTTCGGCTGTTTGTGTTATTTATCCACTGTAGTCTGCATTGAGAAAATCTCCTTAGGATACTCCAAAAAATTCAAATGTTCGTTCATATCAAACCAAACAGACAAATCATTAGAGAATTCCGTATTTTAGAACAAATGTTAGAGAATTTACAATTGCCTTTCAAGGCCAAAAATTTCGGAATTCCCTTCCCATGAAATTAAGGTTAATCCAAACAAGAAAACTTTCCAAAATCAATCTTAAGAGGCACCTTATTGACACCAATAACACCGAACAGAGAAACTGATTTATCTAAGCGCATTCGTTTTCCCAGTGAATTAATGTTTTCAAACGATTAATACAATAAAAAGGCAGTTTAGAAACAATAAACCTAAAACGTTTTTTATTTTTTTTCTTTTATTGGTTGTAAGTGTTCTTTAAAATGCAATTTTATGGATACATTTTCATTTTTTTTTCTTTATTTGCTGTAATAATGTAAATATGTTTACTTTTTTATGTACGTGTAGGAAGCATGGAGCCAGGAAATTGTTGACAAGCTGGGCGAGGCCGGCATCTTTGAATCAACACTTTCCCTTCAGGTAATATTAAATCTTATGATCACGTTAATGTGTAGCATCCGATCAAGAGTAGTAGTAATTCCATCTATTCTATGTCATTACATACTCCTTCTAAAGACTTGCCTCAGAAAGACATTGGGCCCGCATGGAGTGAGAGAAAACTTCTCACCAGAGTTTGCACGGTCCTTGGAAGCCTTTGATTTGATGTTGTCTTGAGTACTTGAAAACCCAGGTCAGATCTTTGAATTTTACTGCAACTTCCTTGAAAATAGTACAGTTTAGTCAAGAAAAAGAAACGAAAAGTGATACCGGTTTTTGAGTTCATAAATGTACGTAGCTTCACTAGAATCTCGTTTGCCTGCATTATCCAACTCTATATTGTATGTAAAGGGAAACCAATTCAACTTTGTTGCCTGCTCATTAGCACTGAGAGGTAGCTAGCTAGTTATCACTTCGCGTTGAGATTCTGTTCTATAGTCGTTACAACAAGATTGTTGGTTGATAAGTAGCTATAAGCAATGATGTGGATGTTTCTCAGGTTGTTAAATCGGGTGACGTACCTGTTGTCAACCTCTACTTCTGCGGAGAAGAAGAGAACGCCCTGCCTTTGAATGTAGTTAATTTAATGTTCGAAGCGACTGGTACAGAGGCTGATTCAGAGGGAAAACTTCAAGAAACGTAAGTTTGGCCTCCGTTTCTACCAACCAGCAAGTTTTGATCAGGTCACTCCCTTCTAAATCCTGCTTCTGCATGGTTCGAGATTTTGACATTTTGTACAGCCGATCTCCCCCTTTCCTCCCCCCCCCCCTTCCTAAATCGCTTCTGGTTCTTGGAAAAATAAATGATACTGTTAGCTGCTGTAGTCGTTGCTAATCATTGTTGCCATCTGGAACCATTAATAAGCAAACTGAGATTTGATTTTACTTAGTCATTATCGGTTTTGTTGGACTCGATTCCTTAAAAGTTACGTAGTAAACAACCCTGATACTGCTTTCGGTGTTATTAAACCGCGCCGATTTAAAGTCATGCTTAAGTAGTATGTGTATGAATTCTTTTACCCACTCCTCTGAACTACTAATACCCTACTCACAAACTACCTCTCCCACCGTACCACGCACATCCAGACCCTTTCATTACAAACAGTGCTAGCTCCTACCCGCCATACAATCCATACTTGAGCCACCAACCATATCTTCTCACAGCCTATGATCCAACGTGTACCCTCTTAGCAACAGCTTCTACACACCTCACAATCCCTACCCCCCTTTTTACATGTTACCCGCTTGCTACACCTTAAGATTTTATCCTCCATACAAACTTCCAAACATCCTCCTTCTGGTTAATACTATCAGGGCTGCCATGATCCTCGAAAATCCTAAAAGTCCTGGAGTTTGGGGAAAAAAACCAGGCCCAGGAAAATTCTTGAATTAGGCTCGTGTTCCTTTAGAATGTTTGAATGGGCGAAAAATTATTTCTAACATTCCAAAGTTTGTAAGATCTTGCTAAATTTTGGATGCCGGCGCAGGCGGTTACTCTCATAATGAAGAGGCAGAAAGTTTGTAAGATAAGCTGTTTGTTAAAAAATTTTTGATGGGACAACGTATCTACTGTTTAAATCTTAGTGGTGGTGCATTATAGAAAACTTCAGGGTACCTTTTTTAATTTCAGCTGTAATTTGATGAGGAATTAACTTGTAAAGCCAAAATTAATGTTTTTAAAGCTTGTTATTGTAATATGTGTGTGGTTGAGCTGAGTTTTGTAAACATAATTAAAGCTTCCAAGTTACATTTGGTAGAGAAGGTTCAGGATTTGCTTGAAAACGTCCTGGAATTGTTGACGATGATTGGAAACGTTGGAAAGTCCTGGAATTTTACATGCAGTAAATAGTGGCAACCCTGTTGACTATGCGTTTGTTGTACTGTTAATGCGTACGGACAGAGTATAGTGGCGTTTCTAATTGACAAAAACGCTCTGGATTGTCTAGGGAGAATACTGCAGAAGAGATAGAAGAAAGTTGCTCGGCTGGATCAGTCGACGGCTCGGAGGATTCTCGCTCCGTCCACGAGGAGGATAATTTCCTGTACGGTTTCCCTACCGAGGTGAAACTCTCTGAACCTTGGGTTGATGTTACTGTGACGGAAATTGATAGCCCAGGACATTTCACGGTAAGTTGTTGCAGGGGTTGGGGTGGGGGGTCAAACTGTACAGTAGATGTAAATTTTCTGGCCGTCATTTAGTTCACTTACTAAAGCCCCCAAGCTCGAAGTTTGAGTATGGCACCTTGTAAATACTTTTCTGTGCCATGGCCTATGATGAGCATCGCCGGTGCCTGTGTGCCCCTGACAAACACCTTCCAGACTCGTTGGGCCAGTGACAAGCACCTTGCAGTGCCTTCTCTTTCTACGTCAATTTACTTAAATTCTTCCAACTCTTTCATGTCTTTCGCAGTGAACCTCCTTTTAGGTGTTGTTTAAGTGAAGATGTTTTGTTTGCCTTTGAGGGTTCATCGAAGCACCTCAAAACCCTATTTCGGTTCCTAACTTTCCTCTTCCTTCATAGAAGTTCTTACTTGAGGATGGGTTCCTTAATCCTGGAGGTGGGGGGTTAATGTTCGAGGTTGGGTGACGTTTATTTGGTTGCTTGAGAATGATGGTTACTTCTTCTAGGGTAGAACCTTTCGGATAGGTTGTTTAATCGAGAGTGGATTATTTTAAGAAAGGGACTGCTTATTCCAGGAAGGGTACTTATGGGTAGCAGGCGTTTAATTGAGCTTGGGGAAAAGTGAGGGATCGAGATTAAGTACTTGAATATGGGCTAAACTTGTTCAAGGGTTGATGCTTGAAGGTGAGAACCACTGAAATTTAGGATTGGATGTTCGAAAGCGGGAGCGACTGATTTGAAGAGATGTGCGTGATGACGGGATCCAGTGATTTGAAAGTGGCTGCTCGAAGGAGGGGGCCTTTGACCCCTTGGGGGGGGGGGGAGGTACTTCGGGGTCAAAAGGGTAGGGATGACAGTCGGAAAAGTCCCGAAAACACCCTAAAAAATACCAAGGGATAAAAATTTTCCACCCTAAAAATACTTTTCGGTTTTAAAATTACCCCAAAATATACCAATTGAAAGCTGAAAATTTTCCCTGGGTAGCTAGCGGGTCGACACTAAGTTCCCTCGTGTTGCGCAGAACGTGATATGCAGTAAATAAAGGCGCGCACGTAATTGGACGTTCGCCGAAGGACTTTTGTCTTTACTTCTTGTTCAGTACTCACATTTAATAAAGCACGGGACTGCACGCAGATCAATACCTTCACGTTTTAGTCCCTAAAAAATACCAGGCTCTTGGTTTAACACAGGACTTTGTTAAACAACCCCCAAAAAATACCAGACTGGAAATTTTAACCCCTAAAAAATACGACGGTCATACATACCATCCCTTTGACTTGAGGGTGGGTGGGTGTGGATAGGGACCCTCTAATCTCATTTGTGTGTGCTGTTTGTGTTACTTAAATTTATTAGAACATAAATGTTGAGACGGTTGTTTTTAAATCCACAGTTTCAGCCACTTGACCGGCTAGCTCAACTTGAAACCATGGGTAAAGAAATGAACGAGTATTATCAGGTTGAGTTTTTGCTTTAGAATTGAACAAGCTTTAGGAGCATCTTATTGTTTATCTCGTTATTACTTAAGGAATTGCTATTCCAGTAGAATGTTGTCGTAGAAGCCTTGCGTTCTCCTACTTGCTTTGCTGGTTTAAACACGAATTCAATGTATCTTCAATTCTTTTGTTTTTCAATCGTGACACACTCGTACGACTCACGTCCTTACGAGTACTCTCGTACATCAATAACAATCTCTGAAAATCTGAGTTTTACAGTCGTTTTCTCCTACTATATATACTAAATCATATAGGAATAAAATACCAAAAGTTACATGTAATTTCCCTTACGTCAGTAGTTCAAATCACGTATTTTATGCCCATCCCGTACATGAATAGTTCTTGACTAATCAATTAATTCGTTTAGACTTCTGTGCGTCACGGCACTCCTTGCTTATCTGATTAGAAATACTGTCACACGGTCACGTAATTTCTCATGTTACCGGAAATAACTGTTTGAATCACTTACTGAGAATACAGCTTTGTAATGTCCTAGTAAGTCTTAAACTAAACAGTTTA
The DNA here is from genome assembly GCA_026413305.1 of Hydrozoanthus tunicans. Lineage (NCBI taxonomy): Eukaryota > Metazoa > Cnidaria > Anthozoa > Zoantharia > Hydrozoanthidae > Hydrozoanthus > Hydrozoanthus tunicans. The sequence goes on from JAOBAT010117490.1 coordinate 12,741, forward strand.
TCTACTAAATATTCTGATTATAGTGTTCAGTAATTACGTAACACCTAATATAAGTAACTGAATGTTGTTAAGGCGAACTATTTCCGACAGATGTTTTGAGTTTGCCGTTTGATATAAAAGAGAAAAAGAGAACGTGCCCTGTAAAGGTCAGTAAAACACTAATGCGGACATGCCAGTTGCCGACTCAGCGTGAATTGCAGCTCGTTCGTACTAGCTTTACGGCCGAGCGTTTAACCCGGAGACCAATTTTGACGTTCACGCTTTATTATGTACGTGTTGTGAGAATACTTAAAACACATTCATATGATTATACTGAAAAATGTTTTAAATAAAAGTTTAGACTAAAAAACTGAAAAGGAAGATCCATGTTAACCACAATCCGATAAATACTGCAGCGATAAATTGCAGCCGCATTGAGAAGGCGGATCAGTAGAGTTTATCACGATTATCTAATAGGTGATGTATAGAGAGAGTAACAACGCTCCTTTTGACAAGCCTAGCTTCAATTAGAATGTTTTCAAAGTTACTGGAATTGAATTTCAGCTTTTATTCCTGCTAAGCGTTGTGTTCTTCGCCCCGCAGACTACAAAGAAGATTGCCTTCAAAGATTTAAAAGCTGGTGTTGTGTGTGCAACGTATCATTCCGAATTCAACTTGTGGTATCGGGCAGTAATTAAGGCCGTGCTTTCATCATCACAAGTAAGAAAATATTTATGGTAACTAGAAATCACAAAGCCGAGTTATTTAATTATGTCAGCTACGTTATTTCAATTCATCGGAATATAAAAATGCTTGTATTTTCACCGTTACCATTTCAACCGTTTTCAAACCTATTATCCTCTTCATCTTCATCAACGCTAGCCTCAAAGTTTGTATACCAACATTGCACTCACACGTCATCACGATCGTAATCATCGTCATCACGATCATAATCATCGTTATCATGATCGTAATCATCGTCATCATGATCGTAATCATCGTCATCAAGATCGTAATCTTCGTTATCATGATCGTAATCTTCGTCATCATGATCGTAATCATCGTCATCATGATCGTAATCGTCGTCATCATGATCGTAATCATCGTCATCATG
>JAOBAT010117501.1:0-13832 GCA_026413305.1 Hydrozoanthus tunicans
TAGAGCGACCGTTGGAAATCTAATTCGAATTAATGACGTCACTCATTTCGAACTCTTTGAATTGGCCGCCTGTGGTTTTAGTTCAAAAACAGGAGGCGCGAATGTAGCTCAAAGATGCAATAAGCGGCCTGTTCAATCAGAATGAACAAACACAATTGTTTACACTCAAATTTAACATAAATGAGCCATTCTGGAAACTTCCAGAGGGGAGAATTGCTCTCGGATGGAGCTAGTTGACACTATGAACTGCTAAATGCATGGTTGATCACTTGAACTTGAAGGAACTGTGGATTCTGTGATAAAACGCGACGAAGCCGCTTTTGTTGTTTGAATATTTCTTCATTGACAAGGTGTTTCAGGTAGGATTTCGGTGTTTTGGGGCCTCACTAAATAATTGGTGAGATGGCGATCGAGAGCCGCTCGCCATAATTTGACAGTAAACTTGTTCTTTTATAAAAGTTGTCTTTTCTCCTAACGGAAACCCAAAACTTTGAGAGGCATTGATTAATGTCATTCACCTACATATTTTCAAAAATATGTTGTAAATTGGGTTTGTTATTGTAACCATTCTGCCAAATAAAGGAAAATCAGTTTGTGCAAAATTGTGTTTTGTTGTCGTTTGCTCAATCGCCGCGCTTATCAAAATCTAAAACTTTTCTAATTTCATTAATTAGAGCTAAACGTCGTATTGATATTGTATAATCTTTGAAAACCATTCTTCCAAACTATGTTGCACATTTGTTAATTTTTTGGAAACAGCATTTTTTTCATTGCGTTAATTTCCTCCTCGAAAGTATTAACAAAACAATGCGACTGGCAGCCGTTTTGTTCAAAGGCCGGCTATAATCACTCCGCGCGAAGTGATTATAGCCAGGATAGTGCGTCAGCCTCCACCAATCAGAGCAGCGCAAACTCTATAATCACCAGAGTTATTTTACTAAAAAGTATTAGAGGAGAAAGATGAGTCATATATTCTCTTCAGTATTTTGTGCAAGTCAACCATAGAAAAAGAAAGTACTTTGGCAAGCAGATCCACGAAAATATAGGTTTCGAGGTAAGAGCCGACTTTTTAGAAATGAGGGGCAAAGTTTCAAGATAATTGTAGTTTCCGTTCAGTTGGTAATGGCGGTGATAAACGCTTTTAAGACAAAATAAATGTTGCATTTATCGGAGTGCCTTGTCCGTTTATATATCACCACGTTGGGATTCCCAGAAATTCGCTACTGTCAAAACAAACAAACTAGTAATGCAATACACCTTCAGTGTAGAATTGATAGCCATCGTTCTGTCGGCAAGTTTTTGTCGTTCAAATTGCGAAGATATTTTAAGGGCTCGAACCACCTGCGATCCATTGCTGATGCAAGTTTTAAGACTGATCAGGATCTCGAGAAGCCAAATTTTAGAGCGGGTGAACTTGCATGTTGTAATTTAAGATGATATTCAACCGAGAGGCCCATATTACGAGGCCAATAAACGGCATTCAATTGGACATTTTGTTTTCAAAATAAAAAAGCAAATTCAAATAATGAAATTTTTATTCGACATTGATCATTCGCTATCGGTCTTACTTCTCTCAGTTTGACGGGTGTTTCGTCCCAGAGCACTTTGCCGACGCCAACTTTTAAAGTCGAGCACACTTATAATTTACATTTTGTTTTAAAAAAATTTTAAAACTGTGTTAACATTGCGTAGTGTAGCTACCTATAGTATTAATTCATTAATCTAGAAATAAGAATCTGCAATGCCGGAGTCCATCATCTTTAAAGCAGGCCAACATTAAGGTACAGCAAGCCGCGTTTAGATTAATTCAAAACGATATGATCAGTCTAGACAAATTTGTCAGATTAGTGTTTAGCTACCTAGATATCCTTTAATCTAGAAATAAGAGTCTGCAATGCCGGAGTCCACACTTTAAAGCAGGCCAGGTTTAGATTAATTAGAATCAATATGATCAATTCAGACAAATTTGATAGATTAGTGTAGCTACCTAGATATCCTTTAATCAGAAATGACAGCCTGCAATGCCGGAGTCCACACTTTTAAAGCAGGCCAAAAGTATGGCACAGCAACCCGCATTTAAATTCATTCAATTTAATGATATTATTCTAAACAGATGTAATATATTCTAGTTTTAAGTTAGATGACCTTACGTCAAATGTATACTGGCGAACAATAAAGCAGTATAATTTAGGCTTCACTGAAAAAGATCTGTTTTTCAAACTTTGGTTTGTGAAAAGCATTCGTCACATGCATTGGCTACAACGAGTGATGACGATGATGAAGAAACATGAAAGTTGTCAAAAAATAACTATCTTAATTACAATCAATTTTTAAGTCTGAATTCTTTACAACAGAATTTTGTTTTTAACAGAATATCAGACTTGCCAATTAATGTTACCTTCAAGTCGGTGTTTAGACACTGTATAAGGCATGCACGGACGCATTGTAACTGAAAAACGAAACTCGTGTCTATGACTCCAATTAGCGGTTTTTCTTAGAAACTTTGGTTCGATTGACCTTTGATTGGTAGTCAAGCTACTACGGTAATTCCAAGCCTAACCAACTAAGACAGATATATCTTCGTCACATACTACAAGCCAGTTAAGTCATGCAGTATTGTTAAAATTGACCATAGCTTTTAAATGATAAATAGTAATTTTGTTTATATACCCAGAAATAAGAAAAAGAAAAGATACTACAAGACGAAAAAGTAACCCTTTACTAAAACAGTTTTCTTAGCAACTTTAAAAACACGAAGGTGGCGGCCGCCCCAAGATAAAAGAACACAAAAAAACTTTATATAGGCTCAAATAAGGTTTCAGACAGTTTAAAACAGTTGAAGATTTTCACGAGGTTTGTAACAAACTAGTGGTTTGAGTAACACTTAAACTTTTTGCCAAACGGCCTGCGGTATTAAATAGATGCTATGGTATAATTTTCAAAGACTGATTTACGCGAAAATAGATTCAATTTAATCTCCGAACAACAAAAAGAAGATTCAAAAGAACACTTAAAAGCTGAAATAAAAAAACTACTTACCTTGAACAAAATTTACTTGTTCTGATTTTCTAACACAAAAAAACAAAGTTTTATATAATTTGTTCTCACCTGCAGTATAAGTCTGTTTGCATGTTAATAGCGCACCCTGAGTTCTGACGTCGAACTTCAGTTGGACCGAATTGAATGCAAATGAACTAGTCGGAACAACAGAACTCGCTTATTAACATTTGATTTAGCGAATGGGAAGTTCGACGTTTGAATCGGGCCTTGATCACTTTTGTGCTGCATAATCTAGCTTCAGCTAAGTTCTTTTCTGGTGCCAGTAGTTGCTCCGGCAATCATTGCTCACAAGTTTTGAAGGCCGGCTGAGATCACTGTATATTACTTTAACTAGGCTCGTTTTAGCTTTTCTTAGCTCATCCAAACTCGGGTAAACCTTTAATACTAGGATTTTATTCGTACATGTTTAGCTTTCAGTGTCAGGTTAGTGTATATGACAATTATCGTATTATATCTTCATCAATTCAGAATACGTCATTTTATATATCTGCTAACGATGATATATTTAGCAGTAGTAACAATAACAAAGACAATAGTAAAATTTTTACCGTGAGACAAAAGCGAAGAAAGTTACAGTTAAAGCGAAAAAGATATTGCCCGACGGCAATGCCAGTGAAGATAATGAGAAAATCATTAATATGATTGACAAGTTACTCTGTAATTTTTGGGCGGAAATTTCTTCAGGCAATAACATGTACATTTGGCATAAATATACCACTCGTGATGTTTTCAAAATTGTTAAACAAAATTTTGGAACAATTTTGAAAACATCACGAGTGATATTTACGCCAAACATCACTACAAAACAAGCTAACATTTGTTTATAATATAGTGTGTTACAAAAAGGTCCAAACTAAATCTTTTTTTAAACAAACCAGTGCCGCGTGATGCCACAGTCACAGTTCACAAAACTTCATCGAGTTGAATGAATTTTTTTTGTCTCAATGAAATTTGGCAAGTCCTTGTTTATGAAACTATTCTTTCATATTGACATTTTGTAAAAGAAGTTCATCTTCGTTGACGGCCAAGTTTTTTATTTGGCGATTTGAAGACACTGTTTTCCGTTTCCGAAGTTAGTTAAACAAGAAAAATCGCAGCGGCAGGAAACAACTTTGTTATTAAAACAAACATAAATTAACAGCAGTTCGTCTTAATGGACATATTTATTTCAAAGTTTTCAATTTACAGAGGCCTGAATGAAAATTTTGAAGCAGAGCCTGCAGAAACCGGCTGCATTCTCGCATGACAAGTGTCAACTTCACAGATTGACAGATAATTTATTGGAAATTTCGTACCGGTAGCTGGAAGGAACTGTATTAAAAGCCTCCAATCTTGTTGTCGCTTTCAACATTTTCAGCTGTATTATATAAAGGCTTTCATTTTTTTTCAACGAAGCTCTGTCATTTTCAAAGATGGAAAAGCATTTGTTGCCATAGTGATTTTGAAATACCACTCTCAACCGCTGGAATACCACTTTTAACGATAAACTGACACTTCTCTAAACCAATCAAATTGCAAGGTTTTATGGAACTATATTATCAATGTGAAACTACGATTAAAGACTACCAAATCTTTCGTCTTATGAAAAATTTTGAAACATTTAGCCTCCCTTTTGGGGCAATTGCAAGCTTTTCGTATTCTGGAAATACTTTGGATTGTGAAAATATTGTAATGACAATTCAACCAGCTATTCGCCTCCTGGAAATATTTTGGAATATGAAGTTATAAAACCTTCCGTCTTATGGAAATGTTTTGAATTATCAAGTATTCTGTCTTATGGAAGTATTTTGAAATTATCAAGCTTATTTGCAATAAGGAAGTTCTTTGAAGTTCGTCTTGAGCGAATATTTTGAAATACCGAGCTATTTTTCTTCTGGAAATATTTCCGAATATGGAAAAAGCTTTAAAATACTTAGGCTTTTGTCTTATGGAAATAATTTGGAATGTGGAATTATTTAGAAATATCAATCTTTTCCTCATATGGAAATATTTTGAAATGTGGAAGTACTTTGAAAAATTTCGTCTCATGGAAATATTTTTGATTATCAAGCTTTAAATCTTCTGGAAATAAATTTTGGAATGTAGAAATATTTTGAAATAATAAGCTTTTCGTTTTCTGGCATGTTTTTGAATATGAAAGCACTTTGAAATACCAAACCTTTCGTCTTCTGGGAATATTTTGGAATGTTAAAATGTTTTAAAAATTAAGCTTTTTTAAATATTGAAATAATTTGAAATACCAAGCTTTTCGTATTTTGACTGAAACATATTGAAATGTGGAATTACTTTAAAATATCAAGCTTTTTGTTCCCTTGAGATATTTTTTAACATAATAATACTTAAGTTCTTATCTTTTCCTTGCGCGTCAGAAACTTTAACTCTTTCATCCCTTTTGGTGTCCAATAAAGAGGTTGTAATTTCTCATATTGCATAACTCAATTTCTTAATATTTCTTATTGAAAGTTTTCAGCAGATAATCATACTTCATATTCTCAAAACCCATCAACTTATCTCTTATTGAAACTGTAAAAGAGAGGATAGATGCTGATAAATTGTAAGGTCAAATTTTGTATTCTCAAAACCTATCAACTTATTTTATATTGAGATGTTGATAAATTTTATGATCAAGTTTCATATTCTCAAAACCTACCGACTTGTTTTGTATTGATACTTTAAGGACAAGATAGATGTTCATAAACTTTATGATCAAATATCATATTCTCAAAACAAATCAACTTATTTTATATTGATTCTATAAGGATAAGATAGATGCTGATAAATTGTATGGTCAAGTTTTGTGTTCTCAAAACAAATTAACTTGTTTTAAACTGATACTATAAGGAGAAGATAGATGTTTATATACTTTATGATCAAATTTCATATTCTCAAAACTAATCAACTTATCAGTAGACAGTGAATCAGAATGCAGCATTCGTGATAGTATACCAATTCGTTCTACCATAGTTTAATATGCGGATTGGTTAGGAAAGCCGGCAAACATCAAAGGGAAATACAAAGAATGTACGAAGATGCTTTGTTTTATTTTGAACGAACCGTGACCCTGCACATTCTTTGTTTCAGGTGTTAGTGAAAATATTTTTACTGGCTATTTGTTGATTTTCCTTTAACCCTTTAATCCCTAAGAGTGCCAAATGATTAGCTTGTAAATTCTCATAACTTATTTCCTTAATAATGCTATGAGTAGTTTGAGAGAGTTTGAGAAGTCATCTTTCAGAGTTTTGGAGGATGATCAATTTTTATATTCTCAATATTAATCATCTTGTTTTCTATTGTTGCTGTAAGGAGAATGTAGATGTTGACCAGTTGATTCCTGAGAAGTCATCTTTCAGAGTTTTGGAGGATGATCAATTTTCATATTCTCAACATTAATCATCTTATTTTCTATTGGTAGTGTAAGGAGAATGTAGATGCTGACCAGTTGGTGCCTTAGGGGTTAAAGGGTTAAAAGCTTTATGTGTTCTCTACACGTTTTGTGCAGGGTCAAGACCAGAAACCAGTCCGTATATATTAAGGTCATTCTAATGAAATAGAACCCGCACTTAGATTTTTTTAAAACTTTCCTCATTTATCAATCAATATATGAAAACTAAAAAAATGGAATAAAAAGGGGGTGTGCCCCTGTTAACTTTTGAGATATGATTGATACAAGTACCCCCTCCAGCGCTATTTTTCTGTCGTTGTAAGCTTGAATTTTAAACTACAGATTAGTTCCTCATGTGGCCAACCAAGATAACATTAAGGAGCGTAAAGGAAATAATGGAAGATAACGTAAAATGGTCTTCTGAATTAGGAGAATAATTTTCTTGTGATTTCCAACAGAAACATTTTTGGTAAGGAGGTATTTTTGCGTGCTTTTGTTGTTACTATGTTTCCAATACCTCAAAAAACAGTGCATTCTTGTCTGTATTTTTCCACACTTGCAACACTCAGATTTTTCCTATCTTTCTCTACAGAGAGTCCTGTTGAAATTTGACTGATAAACGAAAAAAGATGGGGGTGTACCCATACTTGTTTAGGAGAAACTCTAAGAAAACTGGCAAAACGTAAACATATGCTTTTTACCCCATTTCCGAGGGGAGACTGGAACGAGTTAAACAAAAAGCCCCATAACGGTTATGAAGAAAACTACTTTTTGCATTACTTTTTTTATGTCTTCGAGAGTTCAACATTCACTAGGATATGACAAAAATGTGTAAACATTTTATAATTTCTAATATGCGCAGTAAAGATTTGCAATGCAAAACTGGGGAATTACCGTAACTATGGTTTCAACTAAAAGACATTTTAATATTAGAATAATAAACAAACTCGATCCGAGTAAAATTTGATACTCTCTGTTAGCATTTAAGGAACTCTTATCTTCCTTCAAATGATATCTTGCCGAAGTAACAAACAGGCTCTAAGTACTGGTTTTGTTACTATAGTGTTAACAAACATACGGAGGAAGCAAAGTCGACGCCACTTAAAATGGCGGCATCGGTTGGATGATCTTTAAGCCAAGCACCTGCCAAACTGAATAAAGTACGACTGATATTAATAATCAATGTCGAAAGAGATGTCAACTGAATATGGAGTCGCTCTTCCTATTGACTGAGATGCCTAGTCAATCAACTGCTGGTTCAGCGACTTCGTTGTAAGGCTTTCAAAAATTCGAAGCGAAGCTTCCTCAGCGAACAGGACAGGAAAATGTGTGGTTGATATTGCTTAAGATAAATAAAGAAATATCAAGTTAGTAAATTTTTATCCAATGGTTTTTTTTTTTGAAAACCAACGTTAGACCCGTAAGCAATTTCAAACTTAACTATATTTGAATATTTTTAGGTATTAACCATTCTGTATAATCGTGTTACTGTTTGCTCGAGCTAATATAATTGGCTGTAGTTTCGACAATTAATGACGCAAAAAACACTTAGAAACGCACGAGCTTAGCAAAAACTTAAAATGTAAATCATGTCTTAAGGGCTTTGTATTGACAAAGGGAGCTTTTACAGTAATCGCATGCTTGTCTCTGTTTTCATTCAAACACAGCCTCTGAAACAAAGCAAGTGAGTTGAAAGATTAGTTTCCACGGCCAAACTGACAAGAAAAGCCAAAGATTTCTTATTGTATCAACAGAGCAACGCTTGTTTATCAATCTTCACAGGAAGAACAAAAAAGGCGGATATGTTCCATTGTAAACCCGCCAAAAGGAAACCAGTTTGTACATTGGTGACATTCATTAACTTTATTATATTTTCTTTGACCGTTGCACGCTTAAAACAATTTGATGCACAAACGACGCTGTTTTCTTGGAAAGGCGATGTTACCAAAACTCATGCAACCCCGACCACATTTAAGCTTCGTTCGTCTCTCCAGATAAAATACTCAAGAAAGCAGGTGCAGACAATAAGTTTAGCGACGCTTTCCAAATTTACAAGCTCTTCCCCGCCTTCTCTTCACAGCAAATCACATACAGGTTATCTCGCTTCGCCTGCTAGAATCTTCCAAACTGAAAACAGAAACGACACTAGGAGGATGTATAATAGTAACGAATTGAGCCCATCAACGTCGTTGTACAGTAGACATAGTTTAACGGCTGTTCTAATACAAAATTTAAATAAGGATATGGATGAAGATATTCCGCGTAACACATCTTGGAAAATCTACAAAAGGTGTAGCACGGGAAGATTTGGAAAAAGGTTTACGTCACACGAAACGTGGGTGTGTTTTTATATTAAGGTAAGTTTGACACCGAGAAAGTTAAAACGTATGCAAGCCTTTGTCTTTTTCTTTATAGCAATGTACTCGCGACAAGTATGTGCGTTCGTAGCGTTTGAGTGAAGACACGCGAGTGTATTCAGTGCCCTCATGTGAGTGTGTTGTCGTAGTTTTGTTTGTGGTTGAAATGTGCTTCCAATGAGTGATGTTTGAAAGCGAGAACGACAAACATTGATGAATATTTTCGTTTGCATATTTATGTGGTTAAGGATTGACAGTAAGTGATGTCCCGTAAAAAAATTCTATTTACGGTGCACATCGAAGACATTTGTGACACGTTTTCCATATTTTGGAAAATTTTTGATTGCAATTGCGTCAGTGAATCCGCTGCTTCGTTGATAACTTCAAGAAAAAAACTATTCCTTTAAGAATGATTATAAATGGTTTGTTTTTATGCATTCGGGAATAAGATAATGGTATTTGTTGTCGCAAAAAAACTTTTTCCTCTATGCTAACACTGTATAGAAAGTGCGCTGTTCAATGATAATTGAAATAAATCCTATCAACTATTTTGTTAAGAATAAGGAGTGTACTTATATAGCGGTTTTATCAATAACCTACACTGAGTTTTCTTTTGTTAAGCTTTGTCTAGCCTCTATTGTTTATTATCTTAGGGAAGAAGTCAAAACAATGGTATTTTTAAGGAACCCAATTTTGTCGGGGGAGGTTGTGGGTGACGGCACATACCCACTACCCCACCCCTCCCCACCTTTTCAGAGCTCAATTTCACAAAACCTGATTTAGGGGTATTGGTTGTTATTGTATTATGGACTTCTCTCTTCACAAAGAAGGCGTTGGTGCAAGCACTTTATCGATATCTATTTTATTGAACATGATATTTGCTCCAGAAATTAGCAATTTTGAAAAAAAATGATGGGTGGGGGCACATAATACCCCACCCCCTAAATTGGGTTCCTAGGAAGTACCGTTGTTTCGACCTTTTCCCTTATAGGAATTTAAATTTTGAAATAAAAACCGACCGTGTCCCCATACTCGTTTTGGAGCAATGGCACCTTGTTTATAAGCAATAATTCCTTGTTGATCAGGGAAGGTAACAGTTGGTAAAACTCTTCCTTTTACTAACTGAGCAACACTGTGTGTGTGTTGAGCTTGAGGTTTACAGAACCTCTCTATGCATTCTTATGGTCAATTTTAGACGTTGATGCGCTAGGTATTATGGGTAAATTCAAAGGTGGCCATCTTCTGCATAATTCAGAGATAACAAGATGCCGGTTGTAGTTTTTGATATATTCATAATTAGCATTTAGTATTGATATTGCATGTAGTATTTGATTGATTTATAATGACACAGTAGCTTGTTTTTGTTTAGATAAAATTTTGTTTAGAAAAAAAAGAAGCCGGAAACTTATGAAACTTTTTCACTCTTCAGGTTGGCGGCTGGGTTATCCTGTGCATTGTGTGTGTTGGCATTCTGTCCCTAGTGCTAACCCATATACACGGAACACGATTGGTTGCCAAGCAGAATAACTTACAGGCATTTTACCGACAAGATGTGCCACGGTATTGGGCACGCTGGGTCTAGTCGTCCTCTGCAGAGCCACATGCACTGATGGCTCGTTAACTGTCGCTAACGCATATTTGTAACCGCGCAGCAAGGCTTGTTACTGTCAGAGTGTTCGACGTTACTAGGCACGAAGGTTCAACTACCTACTGCGGAGTTGCAACAGTAAAGAACAGCACGAGTTCCGTGGCCATAACATAACACTTATATAAGTTTGGTCACACTTGTGAAATAAGTACAAACAGGCATTTCACTCACGCGAAATAAGCACAAAAAATTTGAAAATGAGCCAGCGCAAAGTTCACTGGTGAAGACAAGAGTGTTAAGGAAATTTTTTAATGACATTTTTGACTCAAGGAGTCACGGAAGAACAGACAATAGGACTCGAGGTCCCCTTCGAGGTCTGCCACCCGGGACCTACGGTTTAACGTCCTTATCCGAGAAGACGCGAAGGTCTAACGGTTTGCAAGTGTTACAGCAAAGGCAGCACCTTCTCCTCAGTTATTTTAAGACCCTGAGTGAAGGTCCGGCACCGGGAATCGAACCCAGGCCTCCCGCACGACAGACTGGCGCCTTACCAACTTGACTAACCAGGCGGCAGTGATGGAATGATGGATGAGGAAAGAACATCCACAAGAAGAAATCTGGAACTACGGCCAAAACCCTCTGATATGTAACACCTTCAGGACTGGCCTTAACTGTGCCCCTTAGAAAGGTAATACAGGGAAAGAATACATGAAAAAATGGCAGCAGTCAAGATTGGGTGGCCGTTCTATAGAGGTGTCGGTCTAGAGGGAATTCGGCTGTAGTTAATTTTGAACGTTTATATTTGTGTTCTTTTCTCATGCTTATTTCACGGAAGCTCACATTGGTAAAACGAACGAAGTAAGCGTAAGCATAAGAGAAGAAAAATGCTTGTACAAATATCTTAATAGCCGAGTGCGAAGTCTGTCCGGGGAAATATTTGACCGAGGGGTTACTCTCTGCGCGCTCCCATTAACGAGATATTGTTCCTGTATCATTATGTGAAGCTGTTTGACCGGTTTTCGGCCAATCAGCGCGCTTGATTTGGTTATTGGTCCTAGAAGTTTGACTTGCAATGTAATAATTGTGCTTATTGCACAAGTGCGAACTAGCCTTAAACAACACATGAGAAAAATTTGGTGCATAAACAGAGTTACATTTTGACAAATTTTTGAACGAATACATTTTTCGATCAATGTGAGTCTCTTCAGAGAGGTCAAATTCCCTCTCCCCTCCCCCCCTGGGTACTCAGATTGGGAATCACTGGTCATCAAAGTCGTCCGGCAAAACTTGACTAACAAATTGTTTTCATTGTTTATTATTTGAACTTACATCATCCGTTCGACGTGGTTTCAAACAATATAATTAAATTTTAGCTAACTACCTTTCAGTACTTCTATCTCTTGACACTTTGGTGGTTAGATCAATTAAACCCGGAAGAGTACAACCTCTATCTGTATGATAAAGATGCTGGCCATGTTTCTAAGGGTCAAAATCGAAAATATTGTTTTGTTATTAGAAGTTTAAAGTATATTTTTGTATCTAAAGTATACTGCTCCACTGGTATCGTCGTAAACGCTTAATATTTTAGAAACTCCGCCATTCCAGTTGGCCTTGCCACTAACCCTTTGAGTAAAGCGAAACCTTAGGAATCTGTTTGTGCAATTGCTTGCAATTTTTACATAGACAATCATTGTGTTTGACCGAAGATCATTTCAGCATAAATATTAAATTAAATGAATACACGCGGTTTTTTCTGAATGGATATAGAAAAAAATTCCTGTCAAGCGGAAATGAATATTTATTGAAGGTTTACAATAACAAAAAAGTTAATCAGGTTGGTAGCGTTAGCTTAATAGCTTGACCAGGCGGTATCTTGAAGTTCGGCAGAAAAATTTTCATTTTCTCTCTATCTGACCATTCCAAAAAAGAGATGGCGGCTCTGTCCATTGTACCACAATGCATTGCGAACCTTACACCGCTCAAAGAAGCTCAGGGAAGGTGACAGTTGGTAAAACTCTTCCTTGTACTAACAACACTGTGTTTGAAAAGTTTGAGGATCACAAATTCTAACTACACGTTTTTCTTTTATAAGAACCAGTAAGATTGGCCGAGGCTCAATGTTCTTAAAATGTTCTTATTTCTATGTGTGTTCAATTCGAAGAAAAACTATGCCAAAAGTGTTGCATTGTTTATGACTATATTGGAAAACGAATTTGGTGAATTTATCGCTGCGAATTTTTCGTGCATTCGCCAACATTTTCCCCGAGACGATTTCCAGTGATTATAAACTGCGAAGCATTTCTTGTTTATTCTTTAATGTTCAGTTAAAGATTGAAGTTCAGATAAAGTTTTCAAAATCAAAATAGCTATCGAGCTCCGAGCCTCAGCTCGTTTTTAATTTGTTCTTAAACTTCGTCTAATCTAAGCCTCGTTGTTCTTGTAAAGTTGTTCTTATAAAAAAAAAGCGTGTATGCGTTTATATGGACAATTTTAGACGTTTATACGCTAGGAATAGTGGGTAGAATGCAAGTCGCCATCTTTTTTGTAATATAATCGTGGATTATTTTCCTTTTTAGATTTGAGGTTGTTGCCAACCTTAACTCAGTTTAAATAATGTTAAGCCCATCTATCCAGTTATCATTTTACAAACTTGATTCTCTGCATGTGATTAAGGGTATAACTGGATTTTAAACGTTCACTTTACACATAGGCGGGTTATATTTAGCAAATGACGTCATTTCTACCACGATGGAGATCACCATGAATATGAAATAGGTAACCAGGTAGACACATCCTACTTTTCTGTCAAGTTTCCACTTGGCAACATGGATAATCAATAGAGTAATGGCGATTGATCCCAGGATAAAGAAACACGAGATGAATAAGCCATGACTATCGATAATAACGGTAGAATCGTAGTCGTAAGCAGTTGTCTTAATAAGCCACGGTAGGCCCAGACATAACAAGATATCGAACACATTGCTACCAACAGTATGCGAGACTGCCATGTCGCCATCACCTGGAACAGAACAAAAAGTATCAAAATAAACAGAATTACTTGGCAAGAAAGTCAGAACATGAATAGCGTAACTTTTGGATGCTTTTATTTGTATTTTTACAAATAGTTTGTTTCAGTATGTGCCATTTACGTTCATTCTTTATTTTAAATGTCGTTTTCGAAGATACTGTCTTTCCTCAGTTATGCGTAAAATAATAATTTTTAAATCAACATTTTAGGCCTGAATGGCACATACTAAAACCGATTATGATCTCTTTTACGGCCTATGACAAAATTTTAGAACTTGTAAAACACATACAAGAAGATTCCACTGTTTCATTATTGTTACTGTTTCTACTACTATTACTATTACTACTACTACTACTACTACTACTACAACTACTACTACTACTACTACTACTACTACTACTACTACTACTACTACTA
>JAOBAT010117512.1:874-13830 GCA_026413305.1 Hydrozoanthus tunicans
ATAGGGCCTCCCCAACAAAGGGGTTCAAAAAATGTCAGAATTTAAGCATTTCTTAGAAGTTTAGTATAGAACCTGTTACTCAATCCTTACTCAAACAGAAGTTAAACTCAGTTGGTCTAATTACACTCAAATTAAGAAGAAAATTAAAACGTTTTTTTCTTTTTAATGATTTTTAGGAATCAAACAGCAATCATTGAGTTGATGGAGGAGCTTGGGGTTGAAACTTATCAGCAGTGGTACAGTGGAGAAAAAATTGTTCAACTAAGTGATGGCAGCATCAAGAAGTACAATCTGAGCTTCCCGTCTATCTCGTACTTTGCTTTGATTGACATGTACTGGATCAATTCAAAGGTTAATTTACTATGTGAATTATGATTATTGCCCCCTATCCTCTTATACTTATTTAATTATAAATTACTCAAAAGTATTATTACCCTTGACCATTCGTACCTAGTTTATAACACTCAAAGATAGTTGGCCTTTTATCACTGATAGTACTAAGGTTATGGTACTCCAATAAATTGTGTCCTGACCACTTGTACTTAGTGAAAAATACTAAAGGATATTACCCCCAGACCACTGATAGTACCTAGTTTATAGTACTCAGATATAGTAGGTTTATGATAAGGAACTTAAAAAAATAATGTTTATTGTTATGTAGGCAGCAGTGGTTTGAGAAGTAGGCATTGAAATTCACTGTTTGACAGCTTCTATTGAAACCCCTGCTCAAAGATATATTACCCACTGGCAATTGATAGTACCTTGTTTATGATACTCAAAGATATTGCACCCTAACCACTTGATTTTTCAGGACAACTTTCACTGTGTTCCACAGACATAGGGTGTGGTCTCACTAAAACGAAAGATATATATTTTTTTAAGTTGTTCTGGTAACAGGTTATTTTTATTGATTGAATTTTTAGATAGAAGCTTTATGCCAAGAGGTTCCCCTTGATGATCCTAGTAATTGTCCCAATGCCGAACAGTGGGATGGCATGACTGTTGAAACATGGATTAACCAAGCTGCGTGGACTCAAGGTTACCATGAATAGTCCTCAACTTCATTTTGTTTTTAATGATTTACTTACATAAACGATAGAACACGTTGATGCAAACATATGAAGATTATCTTTGAGTGGAAAAAAGAGATTATGCTCACTCGTGAAATCTTTTATCCACAAGGAGATAAAATTGATATTTTTGCACCAACATGTTATTTTCTTTCTATCACATAGATATGAGTGTTCATTAAGCGGGAGTGTCCTCAAAGCCCAAACCAACCCTATGATATTCTCTGTCCTTCATTCTTCTCCAGCTCATCTTTGGTCTTCTTCAATGTCTTCTATCTTCAATCTTAAAATTCCATGCCTGTTTCACACACTCACGTCATCACCCTTTCTCAATACATGACCCAAACACCACAAACGTCCTTGAACAGCTTCAACAATTGTATCCTTCAGTCCTAGTCTTTCCTTTAACTCCCTTGTGTTTATTCTATAAGCCAACTCCACATCACAAATCTTTCAAGTCATATTTCTTTCCACATTTCTCAGAATATCCTCATTAACGGATCTTACCTCCAACTTTTACGCTCTGTAGGTCTTACACATGTAAGAATTAAGATTCCAAGTGTACCTTTTCTCACCCAGCATAGAAGACAAAGTGTTAAATGCCTTCCATCCCAGAACTACTGTCCTTGTCACAGCCAGCTCACTACCCCCATTGTCATTTATGGTGGCAAATCTAAGACGGTTGCAAACAAGAGTGGTGAAAGTACCAACCTTTGATGAATGCCAACACCAACGTTGAACTCTTCTGTGTACCCTTCTCCAACCTGCACTCTTGTCTTTGCATCTTTGCTCAAGTTCATGACTGCTCGAATTAAGCCCTCAGACACATTCCTCTTCCACAATGCCCATTCAATGACTTTTCCTGGAGCCGGATCAAATGCTTTCTCCAAGTCAACAAAGCACATGAATAACTTCTTTTTCGTTCCAATGTAGCACTCTTGCAATCTCCTTACAATGAATATAGCATGTCCACTGTCCCTTTACCTGGCATGAAACCAAACTGCGTTTTATCAACTTTCACGATAATCCTCAACTTCTCTTCCAATAATCCTTCTAAGGTTTCCACAGAAATCCATAACACTACCTTTATTCTTATAAATAGGAACAACTGTACTCATCGTCCAGTCCTGTGGCATATCATCTCATTTAGGATTTTGTTTGTTATCTTCAGAATTGCTTGCATTCCATGATATGAAGCATCTAGGAGCTGTTGGTCCATTACCAGCCTTACCATTCTTCATACTTACTAATGCTTTTGATATGACCTCCATAGTAAATGCCTCCACTGGACTCCACCTTTTAAGCATCCACCACACCATCCCACTAACTTTCCTCATTCATAATAACTTTCATGAATATGTTCTTTCCACAATCTTTTTCGACCATCCTCCGCAACTACAGTTTTTTCTCCCTATATTTTGTACAATTAGCATCTATAATGTCACGAGAGTCTTGCTTCATCATTCTCAGTTTCCGAAATATCACATTCCTGTTTCTCTATTCCTTATAGTTCCTTTTCTGCTTCCCTCTTTGTTGCATTAGCTACTGCTTTCTTAGCCTTTTTCTTATCGCTGGTATAGCATGAGTTATGTTCAGCATCATTATAATAACTAGCCCGAGAAAAGAGAAGAACATTTGGACCAAGAAACGAGTGTTTAACTTATACAACAATCGTACGACTTTATTTCAAGTCAAAGAAATAAAGTTGAAATATTGTTGTATCGAAAATGTTTCCTTTTCGCGGGCTAGTTATTATAATGATGTATATAAAACTATCAGATCAACATGGCTTGTGTTCAGCAGATTGCTGTTTTCCATTTTTGAAAACTCTCCTTCTTCTTTGCAATAGCATCCTCAACATCTTGATTCCACCACCAAGTTTCATCGTGCTGGGTCTTACCCTTACTGACTCCACACCTGGCCTCTTCTACAGCTTTTTAGATTAGTCCTTGTGTTTACACCACACATCCTGTTCATCACTTGGGCTGTACAAGGCATCCATTTTGTCCACGAATTTCTCCTTCACCTCATCATCATCCAGTTTCCAGGTTTTCAATCGCCTCCATTGCAGTTGCCTTTTCCTTCTTTTCCTCCCCAGCTTGTTCACATTTCTTATTTTTTACACCAACCCTGTTGAACTAACATAAAATATATTTCTGTCGCCATGTAAGACCAGAGTCATAGCCTGCTAGGCAGCAGGTAGAACTATTTAACCTATAGATGGGACCCTAACAAGTGCTACCACTCTGGGTAAAAGTGGACTTGGGAGCATTGGTAGTTAAGGGGTTGCTCCACATACTCCACAACTTCAGATCTACCGATCTGGAGCCTCACCAACGGTTGCAGTTTAAGGTCATACCAAGGATCAGGTAATTTGTGTTGAAAAAAAGTTAATCGAGTGCTTGGAGCGTTGTTACTCAATCTTCTTTTGGGGTGACAGCTGGTTTTAGGCAAGACAATTTAGGTGTGTAATACAGTTGTTGGTTCTGCAAAAGGTCAAAGGTTTTGCATTTATTATTGCCACTTGTGGATCTAAGATTGGTTGGTGTTAAGCTGATGGTCATTAAAGAGCAGCTTTGAGAGCCAGGTTGAGCTAACGTACCGCTGTAGTTGCTCATGCGTTTTTGTCTTTGCAGCTGCAAAGGAGCTATTTGACATTGGGACAGCAATCATTTTCGGCATGACGCCCTCGCAGATGTCCTTACTGTTCTTTCTACACTACATTCATAGCGCAGGTGGATGGGCGACCCTAGTGGAATCGGGTTTGAAAGGAAGTGCACAGGAATGGAAAATTAAGGTTGAAAGTATATTGTAATCGATCAACTGTTAATAGAATATTACAATCAGCAATTCAACTATTTTTTCAAGTAACCAGCGGCCACCTGAAGCAAACACGCTTTTTATAAGCATAATGACAATTTTGAAATCTTGAACGAGGCTGGAAAGATTTACTGGTTCCCACACAATAACTTTTTTCTCAGGCGTAATTGTTCTGGAAGCTTAAAACTCCAAATAAACCAAATGAATGAACTCATGATTTTGCCGTACTGTAATGTAACAAAATAAAGGTCTCGGGCATTCCTTAGCCTAGGGTGTGCTCTTAGCATGTTCTTAGGTTTTAGCCAACTTTTTTGTTGCTAGAGTTTCTATCGAAAACTCTTGGAGTTAGAGATGCTAGTTAAAATCAATTTTGGTTGGACTGAGGCGACACTGTTTCAGTGATAGTGACGTTACACTTGCCACTTATATCAGTTGCACTTTTTTGTTAACGTTAAAAAATGCTCCGAAATCAGGTTGGTTAAAAGTGCTGAGAATGAAAGTGACCGGTTCAAAGCAAAACTATGTAGCTCAGATTTTTCTAGAAATTTGTCCCAATACTAATCCTGTATGTTTTGTTAACAGGGTGGTGCTCACCAGTTAACAATTGCGTTAGCTGAAAAGATTGGGTGGAAAAACATTCATCTTGGAAAACCAGTTGTGACGGTCAATCAGGTAGGAATAGGCGTAAGTTCTATGAGTGTCAGGACGGCCAAGCGGTTAGGGCTCGTACCTCCCACCTATGTGGTACTAGGATCGAATCCTGGTTCTCGCAAGTAGGCTGAAATTTGTCGATCTTGGCTGATTCCGAGGATTTTTCTCAGTCAAGAAAATCGACACTCAGCTAGTTTTATCTGGCTATTGAGCTGTGATCTGAGGTTGTATAGGGTTTGTATAGCAGCGACGACTCGATTAAATTTCTACTGATATTCTATAGTTTATTTGTTTCTATTGTTTTATTTTGCGTTGCAGGAACGCGAGAAGATTGTGGTGACAACTTTACAAGGAGAAACATTCACTGCTAAATACGCTATTTTTGCAATTCCAACTCCGTTTATAGGTAAGAATTAAGAGACTATGACTCTCAACTTATTTGAAGTAACTTACACAGTTTCTATGCTGCGTTAAACATGTCATTGAGTCAGTTTGATCGGAAAAGCTTTTCATTGAACAAGTTTGGGAGAACCTTACTCTTCACCTTTAGTTGTTTATTTCGTTTGACTAATTCACCAACTGAAAGCTCTTTCTTTTGACTGTTTTGTCAAGAAAATTAATATGTTGATATTTTACTGGGTCTGAAATGGTTAAGCATAATGTTGGCGATTTATGTGCATTTTTAGCCTTAATCTCGATCTTTGGAAAACCTAGGCCCTTAGCTCCTCCTGGAGCATAGGCAATCAACGATTTCCTTCCTCCGTCTCGCCCATGTTCAATCCGTGTTCCATGGATGGCCCCAGTACTTCATTTCTACGTCAATAACAAGCCAACATATATTCTTTGAGCGTCCTTATTTTCCCTTACCTGGGAGTTTTCAGTTTTAGAGCTTTGGGTATTTTTTAATGTGTGACCAATCCATCTCCATTTTCTATGCCAGGTTTGTATGGCCTCTTTACCTGTTTGCTTCCAAAGGTCTTTGTTATTTTGTCTGTCCAAGTTATCGCCAGGATTTTCCTCCATGTTTCTCCATGACTCTGATCCATAAAACAAAGTACTTTTCAGACTCGAAGTTAAAATTCAGCTTGAGCTCTTAACCTCTCTTGATTCTGACTCTAATGTTTTCATCAGTTCCTCCGTTCACACTAACGGTGCTTCCTTGGTATACAAATGGTGAAATTTCTTGTAGATGCCTGTCACTGATTTTAATTGGCCTTCTTAATATGCAGTTAATCTTCATGGTCTTAGTTTTATCGCCATTTGGCTTTAGCCCTAGTTTGGTGGAATTTTTCGTTGTCTTGCATTTGTTGTTTGTTACTAGAGGGAACCACATTTTTAATTGTGCAGTCGAGATCGTCAAGTTGTTTTGTAGGTTTTACTGGATGCCGATTTGTTGTTTACCTGTTGTCTCCATCATGATCCAATCGATCGCAAGTAGGAAGAAAATGGTGATATCAGGCAACTTATTTTACGCCTGTCCTTAAGAAAAACTATCTGATAGTTTCCCGGCATCAACTATAACCCGGGTGAAGTTTCCATGGATGCCGTAGTAAGGCTTCTATGCATTTCTGCCAAAGCTGGCGAGAGCTTTTTCGAAATCTTTGTAGTTGATACAGACAGAGGTGTTCCATTCGATGGACTGTTCGATGACTATTAAAAAGGATGTGGCTTTTGTTCCATTCAGTTGACATTTCCTCGTTTTCCTATACATATCTTTCCTAAGAGTTCATACAGCATACCAGCATTTGTATGTGGATCTGTTTTAAGTGCCTCTGGTGGTATATTGTTGGATCCTGCTGCTTTCCCTGACTTCATTTTCTTAATAGCCTTCTCTTGTTTCGATGGTCCTTCACAGTTCACTTCCAGTTTTGGTGGTTTCTCAGGTGTAGATAGTGCTTCGGTGGGTAGTGGTCTGTTTTAGTTCGGCGAGTTATCTTCTTATTGTTGTAGTTGTTCATCCTCCCTCGTCAAGATGCTTCCTTCTTTGTCTTTTTTTGTAGTTTGTACGAGTGTATTTCCCTGTTAGCTTCTTTATTGAGTGATATTAGTTTTTCATATTTCCACTATCTGGTACCTCCTACGATTGTGTAGTTAGGGAGCCGAAATAATTTTTTGTCTTCCATAATAAGTCTCCGAACCTCTTTGTGTGCCTCTTGAAACAGCATTTAGGACTCAAATTTCTGGTGTCTGTTTGGGCTTCAGTTACATTCCTGATTGAGTGTCTTCCTTTTGTTGATGGTCTTCAACGTTCTAGGTGAGATACACTCTTTGTGCTCTTATACCAAGGGCCTCTTCACAAGTGTTGTTCAATGCTCTCGTTCTCTTTTTCCATTCGTTTTCTCTGTCCATTTCCTGAAATAGAAGATATCTGTATGATATCTGCGTGATCTTGAAGGTTTCCCATGTTTCCCGTCCTCAAGAAATCTCACGTTGTACTTCATCCTAGGGTTTGATGGTGTATAGACTTGTCTCAATTTCATCTTAACTTTTGCGATCAACAGGTGGTGGTCTTACCCCGCATCTGCTCCAAACACAGAAGTGATCTATTTGGTTTTCAGTGATGTTTTTTGGAGAAACCCATGTTACCTTTTGTTTTTCTTTGTGGGGTACGAAGAGCCCCCAGTGACACATTCAAAGTCGTTTTCGTCCATGTCCCCCAGTTCGTGTCTTCCCATAATTTGTTCATACCCGGTGTTATCCTTCATAGTTAAAGCAATAAAGTACCATTACCATGACCAGATACTTCTCCTTGTTTTCTCCATTGTTTGGCAGAGGGTGTAATAAAATTGCTCTTCCTCTTCTTCTGCATAATTTGTAGGTGTTTAACACTGAAGGATAGCAGTTGTGGTACCCAAGTTTAGCTGTTATTATCCTTGAGTTGATCGGCTTTCAGGAAGTCCGTACTTGGCGTGCCTTTGGTGTTAACCTGAAGACTACGCACACCTGTGGTGTTCCATTCTAAGCATGACCCGAGTATATAATTGTGGTGCCATCAGCCAGTGTCTCTCTCTATGAGGTTCAGTGTGGCTCGCTTCACCCCAGAATTGGTCTTTTGTAGTGTTTCATTTAGTTCGCAATGATGATTGATATTTTTGATTGAAACATAGTCCTGACAGTAAATGTATCAAGAATGGATGTTAACTTTGGAGAGAGAAGAAGATTCGGCCCTACGTAAGGAGAAGTTAAATGTTTGAAAGGGTTAGCTACTCCGCGATATAGTTATTGATAACCATCCCTTATTTTGTAGGCTTATAATTGTATGGTTTAGGAATTATCATCGTTATAATGTATTGTTCCAACACAAGTTTGGTTATCGAATACTTTAATATAGGTACGACTTTTGGTAAAATCAATAATCAACAAAACAAAACATATTAATTTTGTTCTCACAGATTAGCTGTTCAGAAGATATGCTGTAGTGTAGAATTAATAGTTTCCCCCGCGTAATCCCTATCCCATACAGTTTAACCTATTTTTTATTTTCAGGAAAAATAAGATTCACTCCTGCTTTACCCTTTAACAAACGGAAGCTAGTAGAAAGCATGCCAATAGGACACTTGATCAAGTTTATAGCAACTTATAAGAGTGCGTTCTGGCGTAAAGCGGGCATGTCGGGCGAGGCTGTACATACGACAATGGCTGGATGTGAAGGGGTAGACCCTGTCTCGTTCACTATAGACGGTACAACGTCAGAAGGTAGTCCTGCCTTAGTGGGTTTCATTGGTTCGTACGCAGCAGCGAAATGGAGTTCAGTTTGTGTAAGTAAGAGAAGTGAAATTCTTATGAAAGAATTACAACACGTTGTATTCAGTTTGTCCTCGTTCTTTTCCGTCTTATGTCTCAAAACTGTAATTGTACGTACATTCAGCTTGACGTGTTTTACGATTGCACCTTAAGTATAGCATCCCCAAAACAAGATATTCCCAGAATTTTGTTAAGGAGTCTAGACAAACGTTTTAACGTCACTATCTGCGGTCGATGTGGTGACTGAAGACATTGCAAATGTTCAACTCTTGGCCGCAAAGAAAAGACTTAACCTAAGACCTCATTAATGCTTGGTGGTCAGCAAGCTGTCTTAATGACTTTGTTTAGGTCGCAAACACGAATGGGGTTGAATATCAAGTCAAAGAGATCTTGTTTGTTTTGCTTTGTTATGAACTTTATGCACCTTTGTGCTTTTGTTTAATAGTTATCCAGCCCTGAAAATAAGTAGTTCTCTTGATAAAACTATAAGCTAGTGCCCAGGCTCTGTTCTGGTCATTTGTGGTTCATAACTTCAAGACTTAGGCACCAGGATAGCGAGAGCGCTTCCTGTGCAAATGTCACGCGTTTTTGAAAAAAAAAAGTGATTACTTGAACAAAGCGTAGCCAAAACTTAATTGACTCGGATTTCAGTCCGAAATTTCCCATGTAAAGGCTAAACCCTTTGGGGAAAGATTGTTAGCCACCTCAGGAATCATGGAAAATCGTCTTCAAGACACCCCATTTCCCTTGCTGTAGTCGACTGCGATCTTTCTGGTTTTCCTGAAGTTTGTAGCTTTAATTATAAAAACAAGCCTTGACTGTCTGCATGAGTGGGTTTATACAAGTTATTTCCCTCAACTTGGAGACAGTGCTTCAACCAAGCGTTTAAGCATAGAAATAACCTGAGAATGAGCTTATGGTAAACTTGTCATGCTGTCCGGATCATAACCCTAATGATGGTTTTTGTTTGATGATTTTTCTTTATTTTGTTTTTAACAGGATGATGAGAAAAAGAGAATTATTTTGAAATCGCTCACTAAATACTTTGGTAGGGAAGCGGCAGAACCACTAGATTTCGCTTTAAAGGTAAGAGCTTTTTATCAAAGAATTGTGGTCAAGTGGTACGAGAAGAAAAGGGTATTCAGAGTTAGTTATAGAATAAACCTAAAACTTCGAATAACACCGGAATTGAAAATGAACTAGTTTCAAGAATAATACTGATGAGTTAGATGCTGCTTGTCTCATCTCTTGGAAAGACATTTTCCTAAATGATTCTAGTTAGGAGTTAGAAAGAGTCCGGTCGGATAGCAGAAGCAGAAGCTCATGAGCACTTATACAAGTTATAGACTCGTCTACAGAACTAGTTTAGTTACACGTGGTTTGTTCTGAAAAAAAATTTTAAATGGGAGTTAATTCGTGAAGTTGTAAAAAAAAATTGCTCAAATGGAAATCGCGTGCATAACTTGATTTTTAGTAAATGCTTACAAAATTTACTTAAACTTCATATGATTTATTAAAATTCTTGTTTGTTACCTAAATTGTTAGTTTGTTGGTGCTTCGCATAGAAAAGTTGCGATGCAACTCCAAAGAAGAAAGCATGAGTGTCTGTAGATGGCTATCAAGAGCCAAAATGTAAAAAAAGGAAATCTGAAACCTGAACTCAAGATCAGTAGACGCTGGACGTAAGATAACCAAAAGAAGAACGAAACATATTGATTATGATCAAATTTCTAAAAAAGTGAATGTTACTTGCACAGATTTTGCTTTGTAGCGAATCTCGCCAAAATACTTTTTGTGTTCCGTTCCCCGTAGGACTGGGCGAATGAAGAGTGGAATGGCGGCTGTCCAGTCAGTGTAATGGTTCCAGGAGCAATCAGTAATTACGGAGACTGTCTCCGGGAGCCGTTTCTTCGGTAAGATAACCTCCTTTGTCAAGTATTCAAAACGATTCCACAAGTCTAGAAAGCATTAATAGCCTCAATGCAGCCATCGTTTCCATATGCTCCTTTCTGTACCCATTTCTATTCGTCAGCGTCATTTCCTTCTGCAACAAATCCAAGTCAATTGTACTGGTTCCCTCCTGCAGCCATTCCTAGTCAATAATTAAGATTCCCTGTTGTAGCAATTCCTTATCAACTGTGTTGGTTCGCCCCTGGTCAACTGTGTCGGTTCCCTAAAGTACTTTTGACATTCCTGATTAACTGTATTGGTACTCTCCTGTAGCAATTTTTAGTCAATTGCGTTGGTTTCCTCCTGTAGCTATTCCTGGTCAACTATGTCGGTACTTTCCTGTAGCAATTTCTAGTCAGTTGCGTTGGTTCCCACCTGCAGCCATTCCTGGTCAAAGTTTGTAAACATTGTAAACATTTGGAGGGAATGACACAGTCGATCAAAAACCGCTGCATTGAAGTTAAAACGATGTAGGCAGTGAGAAAATGAAGCGTGTGACCAAACCTTTTCATAGATTCTTGTCGTAATTCACAAGGTCGGAGGATGAATTATCTGAACGCTTAAAATTGTGGGAATTTTTATTAATTTTCCTACGCTTTTTTTTACAAAAACTAAAGTCCTCCAAGAATTTTTGCTGGTAAAACGAATATAAAACTTTTTTTAGTGTAAAGAACAATGTTGTAGTAAACTGGAGAAACATTTTCAATGTAACAGTGCAGAAAACAAGTGATATCTTGACATTTGCAAATCCTTTTGTTACTGCTGAAGTATTTCCTGTTTTACTATCGTATTTGGCAGGAATTCTGATAAAGATAGCGAGTACTTATTAATGTTATTTCTGCAAGTTTTTCTTTAAGAGAAACTACGTGGTTTTCTCCTGGCTACGTAACGCCCCGACAGTGTCACCGTTGTTAAACTTTGACCCTGCCTGTCACAACTATGTCATTCATATTAATGATAATTTTTTTAAAGCTCGAAAACTTTAAGTATGATCCGTATATCATATTTGTTCTTATTAACGGTTTATCGTTCAACCAAAAGTTCAAAGAAAATTCGGTCGGGAACCAATGATTCGGCTTATGCCACTGACCCAACCCTCTCCTAACCAGTTACCACTGCAGAACTGACCAATCACAAGTTGTTATGCACAGTAAGGGAATGCTTAGGTACTAGATAGGTCAGTAGGATGGAAAGTTACCACAATACGACATTTGGCAACAAGTCGCACTAATTCTTCTTTAGTCTTTTGATTCATTTCAAGGATATGCATCAAGGCTCTGGAACATTCTAGGTTTAAGTAGTGGTCCGTGTAAGAACTAGGCAACCTTGCTTTGTCCTGCGGCTTTCACTTCAGCTCCCACGCCACAATGTTTAATTTTTCAAACTGGCAACTCATCAACTTCTGTACAACATAGTTCTAAAGTAAAAAACATGAAAACTCTATTCTAAAGCAAAGTTTTTTTGTGCTATGATGATTCAGCCACTCATAGAACTCCAAAACAGAAGTAAAGAAAACCTTTTGTTTTTTCAGTGTTCGCTACGTAGAATTTTTCTTAAATTTAAAAACAGAAATGATTGAATGAGTGAACTGGAAAAAGGGAATTGGCCTACTTATGAAGTTATGGGCCAAGTTTAGCCAATCAGATCAACGGTTTAACACTATTGCAATTAGCTCCGTTCTGCATTCCTCGTCCGTTGACCAGCCTTGTTCTTACTCGGTTCGTTATTTAAAAGTGTTTTCGTGTTTGCCGGTAGAGGTGATATGGCAAGAAAGTTTGTCAAAACGTGACCCTTAATGTGTGTTTTGTCTCCACTCGCACAGCCTATACTGGGCAGGGACTGACATCAGCTCTCGGTGGCGCGGGTACATCAGTGGAGCTGTGGACTCCGGACGAATCGCTGCTCAAGATGTGATCGACAAGCTGAAAGACAATAACAATGCAAGGACCACGCCCCAGCATGGGATAACGTAATGCAAGCCCTAGGCCTTATCAAAAACTGAAATAAAAAACTCAACGAGGCGCAAAGGCAATCCCTGAAATACGAGACAACACGCGCGTTACGTCTCAACAAAACCAAAGAGCGAGGCGAATGCAATAATATGACAGATGAAACATAAGATACATTTTAAGATTCTTTATTAGAAATTAAGACGCCATATTGAAATTTTAGTCTAAACCTATATCGGTCTCTTAATTCAGTCGACTAGACAAATAATTATACTTAGGAATGCAAAGATTTGCGAGAGGGCAAAGCGAGAGCGCTGTTTAGTTGGCATTGCAAGCAAAATAAATATTATTAAAATCGACGCTTCATTTTTTGTACGTATAAAAAGTGCAGGTTAAATTCCATGACTAAACCGCGATAAGAACAGTCGGGAATAGTTGAATTATTTCTTGTTAATTTTTTCGTTTTTATCGTAATTGCTAATAAAAAAACATATAGGACATAAAATAACTTGATTTTTCAAGGAACTCGAGTTATCGGTTTAAAATTTAGTCAAAAGACGGCAATAAAGAATCAACCCTTGGGAAATGAAACAAAGATATGTTTGAATTTATGTTTACTCAAATAAAACTTGGTATGGTCGAAATCATATTAGATTTCCGGAATAAAAGAGTCCGGGTGACTGATTTGAAAATGGCAGGCTGGATCATGAACCTGAGACGGACTTGTAGCGACTGGCGCAGCTTGGGAATTACTTTCTGTACCTCGTCTTTG
>JAOBAT010117523.1:8439-36853 GCA_026413305.1 Hydrozoanthus tunicans
ATTGTATACTTGTTTGAGGTGAAGGAGGGGAAGAAGCAAAATCTAAGAAGTGGAAGTGGAAATTCAAGAGGATACGGAAGAGAAAGATGAGTAGAAAAGAAAGATGAGGATGCAAATACGAAAGGGGAAACAAGCGGGAAAGAGGAATTGGAAAAGCAGCATAACAAGCGGGAACTGATGAGGAAAGACTACAAAGTGTAAAAGCAGGTAATATTTGAGAAGAAAGAAAGAAGCGAGAAGACGAACATGGAATAGAAAGAAGTAGGGCTGGAGGTAATGGGGAAGAACAAGGATACCTTTTATCAGTGATGACTGACAATTTATTTCTGGAATCACTGGAGATGGCAGTGTTTACTCTCTTGGTTGCAACAGTCGACCAGTTTCTTGCCAAATGTCCATACATATCAGAATCTAGGCCTCCTGAGCCAAGCCCGTCTCCAGGAGGCAAACCAATGTTGCCCCTAGTCACAATTGGAGACTTAAAACTGTCCAGCTTGAACTTATAAGATGGTCTTTGGTCTTTATCTGACTTGTTTTCGACACTTTTACCATAACTTCGCATAACTCCTGAAACGATTAAGATAAAACTTTGTTGTAAACCAGTTCTTGATTTGTAACCAATTGAAATACTCGCTATTCCAAAATAAGCTGCAATTGTTTGGTTGAGGAAATCTGCGGGGTTGTGCTTTTCTGCTGCGGATTAAAATAACCTGGATAAAGACACCATCGCAATATACTTGATAGACACGTTAACAACTGCACAGCAAAGTTAAAAACACACGCTGACAGGAGATAAACTAATTGACTTGTTACAGAACGTAAAAAAAAATAACCAAACATTTTTAAACAAGGTTCAAGACAGAAACTATGCCTTCAGCTTTGGCGTTTACCCAGCGACCCATCTAGATAATTATGTTCCAATAACTTCAGTAATGGTACTTCAGCTACTACCAGTTGTCCTAACGTAACCCTCACAACAATCAGCATTAGAATACTATCACCAATGCTACAATCTGATTGGCTAACCTACTCACTGTATTGTCTGAATAATTGAGCAATGAACAACGAGTAGCAAAACTGTCTGTGTTCTTAGCCAAAAAATGTAATATATTAGAAGTAATCAGAGATTAATGAAGTGCGTTCGAAACTTTCTCTTTAGAAAGTATAGGCAAATTGACACTTGAGTCCAATCTGCCCAAAAAATTTCCCCGCTCAAAGAAAACCACGAGGCAATACTTCCATTCTGCCCAAAAAAACTTCAGCGCTCGAAGAAAACCACGAGGTAATACTTCTAATCTGCCCAAACACATCCACACTCGAAGAAAAACACGAGGCAATACTTCCAATCTGCCCAAACAACTCCACGATCGATAAAAACCACGAGGAAAAATTTGCCCAAACAACCCCACGGTACTGGACATGCATGCGCATGATGTCATAGTTAGTTATAAATTCAAAATGGCGCCGATTTGGAACAAAAATGTGATGAACGACGACGACGACCAAAATCTTGTTTGCTTGTACAGCTTGGTAACCACACAACTGACCACAGGCCACCCGACTCTGTCAAGATTAGGATTGCGTTCCCTTGCGTCGAACGCAATTAGATAGTTTTTACTACAACAATTGACTTTTTGTCATTGTTTTCTATGAATCTTATAACGAACTCAAAGAAAAGTCCGTTTCCTAGTCTAATTGTTAATTGTTCTTTAACAAAAACTTTCGTTGTTAAAACATACAATGCTGTTGGTCAGAAATACTCCTGAAATACATCCTTAACAGAATTGTTCTTTGTCTGGCAGATACTATGAGCCACATGTTTGTTTCAAAAGCAGTTTCAAATGTTCAACGCATTTATAGGTGTTTTTGCACGGTTGTTACTTTCTTGCCAGAAGTATTATGTATTATATAAAAGCTTCATATATACTTTGTTTTGTATCTAGGTATAACGTTAGGCCCTCGGCTAAAAAATTGGTCCTGAAAGATTAACACAAAGTTCAGCTCCACCTTACATAAATATCACTTTCGACAATTTTTCATGCCTGTACAGTTCAAAAAAAGGTAGAAAAGTTTCTTATTCATAACCCCCTTCGTCAACCTGTAACAGCCCCAAAAGAGCCCGATAACAAGAGTTACAAGTTCTGGGTAACTCCATGTTGATGAATTAAAAACCTCCAGAGTTCAAAAATCCAATCTATTTGCCGCAAAATGGAATGGGTAGTTGCTGTTTTTTTTTTAAACTAACAAACACAGAACTTTTTATCTTTTCGCGATCATGATCAGTGATTTTTTCATTCAGGTGTCTTTTATTCTGTGCTGAATTTTTTCCATTCCTAATTCTGAACAATAAAACAAGTTATTTTTATCTAAGTAGTTAAGCCAAAACAGCACTGTTCAGAATCTACTCTGTGACTAGTTTTTAACTTTTCAGGACCATTATTTCTAATTTCAAGGACCTGAAAATCTAAAAACGTTTAAAAAAAAAAATTAAAATTGCCTTGATCGCAGTGATATAATCTCAGTCAATCAATCCATGCTTCCTTTTCTTTGGTTTTAAAAACAAAAAAGAAATAAAAAAAGAAGATATATTATTCCCTGCATATGAAAAAAATCTCGTTTTTCAAGGAATTTCCAGGCCATTTATTAATTTTCCAGGTTTTCCAAGCCTGGCAACTGAGTTTCTGTTTTCCATGACTTTCCAGGTTTTGAGGCCCGCACAAATGCTGTAAAAGAACAACTGAAAGGTTGGCAGTTGCAGCTGGTAAAAACTCTCTCCTATACAAAAAAAATAACAAGAGAAAAAGTTCTCACCAAGGGGAGTGTTGAGACAAACACATTTCAGGTCCCACCAATAACTCTGCACCTTCTCGAAGTCTGAAAAAACGTACACGCGTGACGGAAACTGGGAGCCACTTGGATGTTTGACCTGCTTGGGGTCTGGAACTGAGGATGTTGTATCAACCACAGTTACTCCTTCACTAACATGACACATCACCTGCAAGTAAAAACAGTAACTTTGTTGCAGTGCCAGTTTGCACTCTCGAAGAATACAATAGCAACGGACAAAAGGGGTCTGGTACTGCAACCAAGTTACGTCACAATTCGAAATGGCGACGAACGGGAAACTCAAACCGCAAAACTGATCATGATAATTTACTCGTTCATTAGTCTGCAAATCTTGAAAAAGCGGTTCCGGAATCATTTAAAAAGTCGAAGTCAGATGTTTCAGGTTATATACACAGAATTATTAAATTTTAGATGCTCATATGGGCGAAGACGTAAAAGTTTTATTTGAGATCAATATTGTTATACAGCTGAGGATATTCCTTCATATTAGAAACAACTACTTACTTGTACTTGTGTTGAAGGCACAGGATGCTTTGGAGTCAAGAGACCCATCGCACAAAGGATGATAGCTATCTCCTTGATAGAAAAGTAACACTTGCTATAGAGAGACAAAAACAAACACTGAAAAAAGTCTCTGTAATAATGAAACAACGTGAATGGAACTAAAACAAACGGCCACAGAGAAGACATTGTGATTTGTTAAAAGGTAAGCGACGCAAAATATCAAAAAGCTCGAATTAATTTTTTTTAATGCTCGAATCTAACAAGCTTTAATACACGTAAGCTGCTCCTTAACATTTTACGCCTAGTGATGGCAGCAACAAAGGCAATATTAAAAATAAAATAAGAAAAAGAAGAAGAAAAATAATAAAAGAGGCAGCGTAGTAGTGAGAGTAGCAGTAGCAGTAGTAATAGTTATAATATCATTATTATTAATAGTACTTAGAAGCGGGGTAGAGAGACTAGGAGTAGCGTGACATCTGGAACTCATGCAAAAATCTTAAAATACGCTAGAAAGAGCGAAATTATCGTCAGGACATTCTTGAGTCTTCAGATTGACAACAACAACTTGAAAATCAAGCATAATTCGCAAAATTAACATCAACTTGCCATAAAAATATGATCTGATAATATAATAATAACAATAATAATAATAATAATGATAATAGATGGATTCCCTGTGATTATGACTAGCCAGCCAGGATTGTTTGAGAGATTTTTCGTTGGTTCAACGGGCGGACAGACATTGACAAATAACCTCGATCTTGGAGTCTGGGAACAAAATAGTCTCCATTTCATGTTAATCGTTATCTTATGCTCGAAAAGTCACATGCTCGAGTTTGCAGTGTTCACTTTAATATTCAAGGACGAGGGGTTTTATTTCGCTTTTGACAGGTATGTTTTGAACTATTTACGCACAGTTTCTGTACAGAGTCGCATAATTTCGAGTACATTCTACAGCAACTTTCATTGTTCCTTTTTGGAGGTTACGGTGGAAGGCATTCTGTTATTCATTGAACAAACTTTCGAGATCTTTGCTCGTAGGATAGTACCTTGAGGTCCGACGTATTTTCATTTAACACATATT
The DNA here is from genome assembly GCA_026413305.1 of Hydrozoanthus tunicans. Taxonomy (NCBI): domain Eukaryota; kingdom Metazoa; phylum Cnidaria; class Anthozoa; order Zoantharia; family Hydrozoanthidae; genus Hydrozoanthus; species Hydrozoanthus tunicans. The sequence continues at coordinate 12,875 of JAOBAT010117523.1, forward strand.
TTGTATTTACTTTCACTACAGAACTAGGACTTAAAAAAATTTTTGCAGCACTTCAATACCAATTCTAGAAAAACAATAATAACAACAATAAATTTGAAAAATTAATTCAATCGGGTTCACATGCTTGATAAAATTAGAAATAAAAAGTGAAACTTTCCTTAAGAGGCTCCGCTAGGTTTAAATTACAAGCGGCTAATAGAATATGATTTGATTTATTCTTTTTTATAACAGTGTTTAAAGACTTTGTAATTTACACTACAGTTGGTCTTTCCTACCAGTTTGCCGCCAACGAAGCTCTCAGATGAACCGGCAGCTCTCGTAAAAGAGTGTGCTTCTTAGTAGGATCGAAAAAGTACTCGTCAAGATCCTTTATCTAAAATGAGACAAACGCACTAGTGTACAATGTAACCACACAAGCAGAAGAGAAAAAGGATAAAAAAAAGAAACTAAAAAATGATAACACAGGGTGAATGCATGAAAAAGGGAATGAAGGATGTAAGGAAGGGACGAAGGAAGAAAGGGCGTGTTAAGGGAAGGAGGAAAGAAAGGATCACGGGGTGGATCAAAAGCAGGAAGGAAGGAAGGAAAGAAAGAAGGAAGGACCGAAGGAACAAAGAGAGGGAGGGAAGAAGGGAAAAAGGTTAAATGGAAGGGAGAAAGAAAACAATCAAACTTAAGATCAATTCTTGAGAATGTCCTCTTTTTACCTCGAATGTGATTCCAACGATTTTACAGAAAACTGACAGTGGCATTATGGGTATCAAGTCAACGAGACAAAACCAACCGGGGTCTGCGTCATAAAGAGGAAGGGGAGCCATCTTATTCACCCAAACATAGTCGTCGAGTTTCTTTGAAGCTCCAAACCCGAAAGAACTTGTACTTGGTTCACTGATAGACACCTCCTTCTCTGAGCTATCTGCCACGCTCCCCCCTTCTAGAGAAAAAATAGAAAGCACATTATTAACACATACGGGCTTTTAAAAACACACTTACATTTGTATATCCAACCATATATGATGGCTACTGAGCTCGTTAAGCAAATATGACAATTGCTGACAGAGTCATGCTAAACTTAGTTGTTAAGGAAACGGCATTGGTTTTTCAAACCAAGGCTAGCTCTTATTACAAAGCCAGCGAACATAACCGGTGTAGACTGGAATTGATTAAGCTTGAACCTGATGTCAAGGCTTCAATTGCATGTCAGTGAAATGGTTTTTGCAGATCTCCTGACACACCTGGTAGCTCAGATCAACCTATATGTACTGTATGTAGCACATATTGATCGTAATTTAGTTCATTGCTCTACCGATGTAGCTTCTAAGATGGAAGAGAAGGCCAGCTTTACCGAAACACATTCTGCCACACCGATCATGCATGAAATGAACATTTATACGCATGTATATGGAAGAGAGATATGTCATTTCAGACGGTCCAAAATCATTAAACTGCCCTTGACTCAAGCTGTAAGATCCTGAGAAAACAATACTAAAAAACTCTACCTTAGGCGAGCTCTTCATAAAGAAACGTCTAAAACTACGTATCTCCTTCCCTTCACTGCTGCCTCCCCCTGGGTGTATTGACACACATAACTTTTCTCTTACCTGACTCTGTTCCATCAACGCCTGATTCTGTAACTCTTGACTCCAGTCCATACACAACCTGCCAAATAAACTCGTGAAGAACCTGGGCCCGCGCGTATTTCCTTTGGAAACCATACTTCTCGGCATTTCCCTTAAGTCATAATATTAAGTAACTGTTATTAATGAGTGAGTGCGATCCATTGGGTATTCCAGGGTTTGTCAATAGTTATAACTTCCTAAAAGATAAAGATTTTCAAAGGCTTGTCAAGGAGTTTTCCATAAAATGACTTTAGAGTACAATAGTAACTTACGATTCAAACGACATTCCAATTACAGCCGAGTTGTTAAAAGTGAGTCAATAAAAGTTATCATGGTTCTTCAAAACTGAGCATAGAATAGTCGACAAAATAATGAAGGCGACTCAGCTTAACGCATGACACGTAAACGTTTACAAAACAAGACACCACTTGGCCCTCTACGGGCATTCTAAAAAGTTGTCATTGGTCCTAGGCTTATTATCAGATGATAAACCAAAGTCAACTTGCTTAAAACTTTATCTTTGTGATGACATGATTAGATGATGACAACGTTAAAACAAAGCTTGTGGCGATGATATTGACTCACAATGTATTGACAAAGTTGATGATAATTTGATGACAATGTCGGGGATGTTGACAACCATAATATTGATAAGGCTGATGATCGATTTAATGAAAATGTCGATGTTGGCGGAATTAATATTTTTGATCTATCTTCGTTAGAACTGAAGACACTTTTCGTACCTGTATGTATTTTAGCTTAACCTTTTCTCGTCCTTCCTTATTTAGAAGATCTTTATCTATCATCAGTCTTTCTTCCAGTGAGGAATTGGCGGACGAATTTGTGCCAGTTTTCTTACGTAAGCCATCATCTGTTTCTTGTCCGGAGCCAAGCAAAGAACACTTTTCTTTCTTGCCAGATTTTGGGTGACTCTTTGAAATTTCCAAAATATGCTGTCTTGCGTCTTCTTTCTTTTTCTTCGCTTTCAGACGCTAAAATAGAAAAGCAAGTGCTTTCTATTTGAAACTTCGAAATTTGGTTGGAACCTAACCTCATTAAATAGTCAGCAATCCCTTGAAAAAAGTGGTTTCGAAATTATTTTGCAAATTCCATGTGAGTTTGTAATAGTTTTTAGTTTGTGACATTCGATCTAAAATCTTGGTAAAAAAATTTAATTTATTGATAAACACTCTCTACTCAGAATGCAACTATGGCCACTAATACACGCTGTCTTTTATTAATGTTATAATAATTTTCACTGGCAATGATTACATTGTTTCCCTGCAAGATTTTCAAGGCTTTACATGGTTAATAGGATAAATAGGGCTTTGCACGTTCATTGGCTCTATGATTCTTTAGGAATTACAAATGCCAAAATACTGCAAAGATTGTCAATGGACAACATTTTGAAAAGCATCTCGTAGCAGTTTTTCTTGTTTAGAAACCTTTTTTGATGTTATATTTTAAAAGCCTTATCCGAAACCGCTTTAGTAAACACTAAAATACTGCAAAGACAATCAATGGACAACATTTTGAAAAACATCTCGTTGTAGCTTTTCTTCTTTAAACCTTTTTTGATGTTAAATTTTAAAAGCCTTATCCGAAACCACTTTAATAAACATTAAGTTACTGCAAAGACAATCAATGGACAACATTTTGAAAAACATCTCGTTGTAGTTTTTCTTCTTTAAACCTTTTTTGATGTTATATTTTAAAAGCCTTATCCGAAAACGCTTTAATAAACACTAAAATACTGCAAAGACGATCAATGGACAACTTTTTGAAAAGCATCTCGTGGTAGTTTTTCTTGTTTAAAAACCTTTTTTGATGTTAAATTTCAAAAGGCTTATCCGAAACCGCTTTGATAAACACTAAAATACTGCAAAGACGATCAATGGAAAACAGTTTAAAAAACGTCTCGTAGTTGTCCTTCTTTAAAACTTTTTTTTATGTTATATCATGCGTGGATAACAAACCCAAACAACTATTCTTAGAGCCCATGCATTCAAATGTAGTAAAAAATAGTGCTAAACAGTCTCCGGAACTAAAGGGCAGATGGATCAGTGGAAAGACAAACAGTTCTGCTCTAAGAAAGACAGAGTACAAGTGTTCGAAATTTTTACATAAAAAAGTTCTTAAACAAGATCAGACCATACCAGACCGCAATCTTTACATACGTGTTTTACTGCATTTCAAAATCTGCTATATTAATTAGCAAAATCATAAGCACAGTTTGGTCACTAACGCTTTCTGAACTCACCTCATTTAGCTGTTTTTCACGATCAAAAAGCTTAAAGCGAATCTGATCAATCTTTGACATCACTGCTGGATCATCACCTTCCAATGAGGAATGCAGGAAAAACTCGACCTAGATATATTATAACTACGATTACTTATTTAACAACAACTACAATCACAACTTTGACTACGACTAACACTTGGAGTACGACTACGACTGCTATGACTTCAACCACCAGGACTACGATTATGACAATGAATACAACGGTGTTTCTGATTACAACTAGGCCTACGAATTCAACTTCGACTATGGTAACAATGACAAAACTCTGCAATTATTGTTAGGAATACAACTTCTACTGTGATACCTTGCAATACATTTCAAAATTGGACGTAGAGCCGATACGGCTCATGCAATTTTAATGATTCGTAAGTCGTGTGACTGACTACCTGTAGTAATTACTAAATCTATTTTTAGTTACCTTCTTCCTACTTCTTAAAACAGTCTTGTTGTAGGAAGTGTGTTTCTACTGCACAGTACTCTAAAATCTCGGTCAGGAGATGGAACATATGTAGAATTCAGATGGATTTTCAATCAAAACTGTGTCGCTTGTGCTTGTCAACATAAATAAAACACGTTACTACCTAGCAAAACAAGGCGAAGCTGAGTTTTCTCTCTGCTTATAGAGTGTCTGCTACATCATAGCGGTTTCTATTTTTGTCTAGAAACACAAGCGAAGTTGTTATATTTCTTTTAGTAAATAACCTCTCAAGTCCACACAGGAAAAAAAAATCAGTTCACTGTTTTCGTGCGTTATGTGATGACATACCGTGGTTTCTATTCCGTTATAAAAACGGAGCTACAACCAATCTACAATCAATCGTGCTACATGCTTAACGTGCAACTATTGGAACTTGGTCTGTTAAAAAGGTTTTTGAAAAAGAAAAAAATGTCGTTTATTTCATTAAAATAACTCTTTTGATTGCTGAGATATTAGAATACCAACTAAGTTCCATGATTCCGATAGCTGCACTTGCATGATAAGTTGTTATTTTCTCATTACCAAAAGGCTTACTTTGTATGAGTTATGTAAGGAGAAGTTAGATGTTGATAACTGAATGGGACTGAAAGGGTGGGATGGAGTCACTGTATCCCCATGTTTGTCAATTGATGGTAATCGAAGGTGTCTAATAGAACAATGTGATCCCATGCATTGGTTACTTGTAGTAAAATAGATCACTGTAATCCCATTTTGAACTTGTAAAGTTGACTTATCAAGCAAGCATTGTCCATTGCGCTCATTATTTAGTACAATTTTCAATAAAGTATTTTTCAACGACTTTTCCAAGGAGTTGTGGAAGATTTCTTTTCTTCATCATTGTTGCTAACTGGACAAAATCATTTTAAAATAGCGAAAGAGCACCACGCAAATTAGAACAAAAAAAGGAAGTGTTGTGAGTACTCATCAAACTTACCGGAACACTAAAGCTGCCATGACTAACAACAGTCTTCACCTTCTTGATTAGGCCATCAGCCAACAGTGATTGAATAATTCTAAAGATAACAATATTTGCCTATTAGGCAGCATAGCCAAAAGAACCTCCCTGGTTCAAGGGCTAAAACAAGTAAAAGATATCTAAGGAAAAAAACACAAAACATTTAAGAGAATGAAAAGAAGCAGAGATTTCGAGTAAGAAAATGAAAACTAGTTATGCCATAAAAAACTTACTTTTGCATAAATAGTTTGAAAGCATACATTGATAAAAAAAATAAATTCGTAGTATTCAGTTGCATTGAGAATGAAGCTATAAACTTAAACTTTTCCTAAATCTTGCATCCATACAGTAAAAACTCACGAACAAGAACAAGTGGATTGACAACACTCAGGCTAAAGTAAAATTTATAATATCAATAAGATTCAACTGGTTTACAAACAACACCAACGCCTACAAAACGCTAAACAAGCCAAGAGTGGTTAAACACAAACCCAGTGGAGGATCTTGTTGACTTCAAGGAATCTGGCATTGTATTGCAAGATGATGAACCAGAGTTCTAAAACTACTTGAAGTCTAATAAAATAGGTTCCCGACCACAACAGGCTTCCAACTTTTGCGATATTAAGTCAATAACTAAAATTTAAAAATGATTTGTTTAAAAAACTTTCGGAAACTTTAATGTTCGGAAGTTAATTTTTTTCCACGCTAAATTTTCGGACCTTTCTTGTGTCCGAAAATGCAAAAGTCGAATTTTTTCGTATTGTGTTTCGTAAAGTACTCTACTTACAAATTCACTGTCCTTTTATCTGCCTTGCCAATTCCTAAGTTTTCTTCATCTTTTTGCACCGCCTTGAAAATCAAAAGAAGGCAATCATCACATACAGAGTTTATACCTCGACAAGAAGACAAACCTCATGTGATAAAGTACACTTGTACATGTGTATTAAACAGTTTTGACTCAGAATGGAGAAAAATTATATAACTAAAAGGAATCTAGTTAGTCAAAACATTTTTCCCCTTTTCATGATACAAGTTTCATGCTCTTCCCTTTAATTAACATATGCTCCCTAAAGAACCTAGGATCGTTTCTATTCAGTATTAGTATTTAAAACTTCTTTGAAGAATGATGAAAACCCAGTGGCTAATAAAGTATAGTATATGAAACACATATTCAGCTCTACTAACAACAAAAAATGACTTAATATACAACCTACATTATCTAGATTTGTTAATGTGAAAGAGGTTAAGTCTATGAGCCAGTGAACAGAAAAAACCCGTTACTTTTTCTGCCCTAACAAGTTTATCCACATTTAACTTCTCCTTGCATAACTCATACAAGACATTCAGTAATAGAAAACTTAAATTGATAATTGACAAATGCAGCAAAACTACTGAAAATGAGAGGCGAAATTCTCCCATTCAAGTTGGACACATGAAAAGTAAGGGTGCTTGTTGCGGAAGAATTGGGCAATATACCTTTTGGGGTGTTTGAGACTGACATCATACATGAAATTAGCCCCATTGACAATCAAAATCACATCACACAAAACAGGCACTTAATTTCTACTGTTGGAATACCAACCTTTAAAATGTTGAAATCACCTTCAATGACCTTAGATGACTTAAGAAGTTCAACAATGAAGGTTTTCCTGCGCAAAGCTCGGTGGGTGACTTGAGAAGCTGCAACATAACATTCGTTTGGTATAATGAGCTGATTTGGGCATGGGCTAGGTGACTAAAATTGGGACATTGAAACCCAAATAATTTGTGTGATATCGATAAAGTGTTGTACTGACTGAGCCATCATATGATATGATATCATTGTTCAGTTAGTATTCTATAACTAGCAGAGTCCTGAAGTACCACAGAGGTTAAGAGTTCAAGTATTGCTGAAAACCTTTAACCTTTTCAAGGCTTCTTTTTGAATTTGCTTCAATTCAGCAAAGATCTTTTCACAAATATATACTTTATTACATAAAACTCTCATACAAACTTTTAGTGTTTCACTAAATTTAAGATACACTCAGAGCATAAAACTTTCAAAAAGAATTTTTTCATTCTAAAACAAAGTTTTTGATAAATGGGAAGCCTCGAGTCATCAGGTTGTTGTTAGATTCTATGATACTTTTTTCATTAAAATATCGATATTCTTCAGAACATACAATGATACATAAACCCAAGTTCTCTCTAAGACTATACCTAAATCTTAATTCTCCCGAGGCAATCAAATCTTAATGTTGTACAAGAGCATGCCTTAATATTCCTCTGATTTACTTCAGTCACTAAGCAACAACTGTCTGCCGACTTAGGTTCAAGACTTGTAAGACCAGGCCATGTTTAATAATTCACCAATGTTGAGGTACATAAAGAAGCAAATACATACGAGCGTTCTAAAACAGAAAACGAACACAGACCGCAATTGCAAAATACTTATTACCATACTAGTTCCTGAGTCTCTCGTTCACATAGGAACATATTTCTCTCCCCATTCCATTCATAAACTCATTTCACTATAAGTATAAACAATTTTTGTTTCATTTCTGAATAAACTATTACCTAGACAATTCAAAGCTGAACTGGGGCCTTGTAGAGGAACCTACCTAAACTTGATTTCTTTGCTCTGTTTTTTGTTCCTTTTTCAGCCACAGCAGCAGCTGAAGACAAGAAAACCACACATTAAGAGCTGCTACATATGAACAATAAGATTTTAAGCAACTGAACTGTTTCCAGCGTACTTACAAGTAATTTCAGCATAGGTCAAAAACTTCTTCATGCTTTCTAAAGGTATAAACCACTTCTGAATTCAAACACTTTTCAACTGATTGTCAATTAAACAGAAAATTGTGGTTTTCCGTATGTATCAATAACTATTTGGAGTTTGCACGGTAAATTAAAACATACAATATGGAGATATCAGCATTTGCCAAAAATCATCTCAGTTTAAAGTTGGTTCACTGATGTAGGTATCTGGTAAGACAACTGTTTAAAATCTTTGCAAATGGTAGTTTTGAAGATCATAATCAATCTTCGGGGTTTTTACACATTCAGAATTTTAAAAAAACCCAGGGTTTTCCAAGGCTAATTTTTCACATTTTCAGGGGCTTTTCAAGGGCTCTTTAGTCCAAGAATGAAAATAATAGTGTTCACAATCATCTGTTAAAAACAACTTTTAAGTAGTTAGTTCGTATTCATAAAGCTTAATATAATAACGAGAATGTTACTTGAAATGAACAAAAAGTGCATCATTTGGCGAATTTAGTGTTTTTAACAAAATTCTATGAAATTTTCTAGTGCTTAATAAAAAATTTCCAGGGCTTTTCCAAGGCTTTTCCAGGGGTTTCCTGGGCTGAAAGAGATTAGGGAGCTTGAAATCAGTGAAATGGAACAGCAAACGGCGAACGACTTATCATGGGGGGCGCATTGTGACTATGTACTGAACGAGGCTAACTGCCGAATGTATGCAATTAGGCAGCTCGAGCGTTTTTGTGTGCCATCTGCCGATCTTGTGTCAGTTTATTGTTCGCTCATACGATCAGTAATCGAGTATGCCTCTGTGACATACGCTAAACTGCCTCAATATCTGTCCAATTCTCTTGTGACCTTACAAAAGCGTGCTCTCAGGATAATCTTTCCAAACATTCCCTATGAAGACGCCTTATGTGCAGCTAACCTTAGTTCTCTGGCTTCAAGGCGGGACGCAAAGTGCATCACCTTCATCAAAAGCATCAATCCGGAAAATCCTGTTTTTTGGTTTAGTTAATACCTCGAGAGGGAGGTCGTCGCGGAGGGAAATTCATTACAACTTAAGATCTAACAATAAATACATCATAAGGAAAACGAACAGGCCCGCTTTAGAAATTGTTTCATGTAAATATTCGAGATATTTATCATAATATTGTAATTTTGTGTGCTGCTGAACTGACCGTGACTAATTCAGGTTTAACCTGCAAGAGGTATGAATAAACCTATCATTATCATTATCATTATCATTATCATTATCATTATCATTATCATTACCATTATCTTTATCATTATAAACTAAAGCAGGGTTTCAGATAAGGGCTGGTGAGTGAGGAATTCTGCTGGTGCTCCCTTGACTTTTGGCAAATATTTGCCTTTACAGGCTTTTTTCAGAGCGACTTTAGGGTTGGAAGTCAGATAAAATATTTACATAGAGGACCTACATGGCTGCGCTGAGATACAAAATTGTTATTTTCAAGTGGTGAAATCATGATACCCCATGAGTGAGCACAACAAGAGAAGTTAAAACTCGTATCACCAGGCGACTATGTGACTTTCTGTTAACTGTATAAACTGCAGTGTAACCTTATTTCCATTTTTTATATGGGAACAAAAATCCTTGAGTGACTTCATACGATTGGTCACCAGGATATGTATCACCATGTCACACAATTATTAAAGATTTTGCACACCAGTAAAATTAACCAGGGCTTTAAATATAATGACAACATTTTTAGCTGTCTTTAAAACAATTTGTGTAGCCATAACCCTAAAAAACCCTGTGTATTTTCATGTATACTATGTTCACATACAGTTATTGCCTCCCTTGGTTGGTGAACATGCTTCAGGACTGTCTGTGTCACTTGTCGATTGATTTGCAGTAGCACTTAATAATCCAGGGGAAGACTTTGTGTCTGCCAGATTTTCTTTCATTTCTTTTAACTTCAATTGTTCCTTCTGTATCATTTGCAGCTGGCGGGAGCTTTCATAATGTGGAGCTGCTACATGGCTACAAGCAAAGCAAACAAATATTAAATAAATACCAGTTATGTTAAGTTACAGCTGAATAAGGAGGAAACAGTGAGGCTAAGAATATTTGTTGTAAGATTTGCATGCAATTGTCCTGGACTCAAATCCCATTCTAACCACTGACTAGATTTGTCTTAATAGTATGTCTTTGATCCCAGAGTCAAACCCACCACACCTGTATTAGCCTTCTGGCCTGCCACAACCAGTTGGGATTCTTAATTGTCAGGGCCATAGCATTGGATTCAAATACTGGGGGCAAAGACAAGGAAAATATTTGAGGAATGACCACACCCTTTCTCTTATTGTTTATTTTTCCTAAATTCTGGGAGAGCCCTGGACCCCAAGCCCCTCCCTTGCTACAACCCTGACTGTGTTTGTATACATTCTAGGAATTTAACCATTACCTAGCTTGAAACTTCCCTTTGTGAAGTTGTCTTTACAAAATTTGATTTAATTTCAGGTTAAATTTCTCTTTAGGAGCTTAAATAAGTGCCCCAAGTGCTACACAATCAGTAGCTTCAGAACGATTTTCCTAAAAACATAAATTACTTCAAGAAAAGGGAGCAAATGTATTTATAAAAGTTCCAAGTTTCCAAGCACACTAGGTATCAATTTAGAGTTTAATGATCTTGAAACAACCACATCATCATCACAAAAAAATGTCACACTATAATGTATTACTTGTTTCCAAGGTTATTACAGTTTTATAGTTCAGGCAGGGATGAAGGAAAGGGGGTGGGAGCAAGAAGACACCAGCAGATTTACAGGAGGGACTGAGCCCCCCCCCTTCTTGGCAATATTGACCTCCCGTTTTTTGTAGAACTGACAAAGTAGCCATGTACATACACTTTTTGTATTAGGCATCTTTCAGATGTCTGAATTAGGTGAAGTTTTGTTTAAAGTTTTTGTTGTAAGTGAGGTGGTTTATAGCACCAATTGGAAGGCATTCATGGAACGTTTTGTTTTTGAGGGACTCACTTCAAAATTCCTGGATCTGTCCTTAATTAGGAGGAAAATGGGAGAAATGCTGTGATTTCAATTAACGACCAATGTAAATGCTGAACATGTATCAGCTTTTGGGAGGATCTGTGGCATGCTTTCATAAAAATGATTCTTTTGAAATCCTATTCAGCATTTTTTCACTGAACGTCTTCCAAAGCTTGGTAGTAAACAAACTACAACAAATACAAACTTGGATAATGAGCACTGCATTACCCTGAATTCTGAGTTACATAACTGTGTTTGATCACTTACAAAGCCAGCTTTGCCTTTCTTCTGGATTGCATAACAGCCTTGATATATCCTTGTCGTGTAAGCATACTGGCCATCATCCGAATGTCTAGTCTTGGCAAGTTCATTATACGGTTCAGCTCCTGCAAAAAGAAACCGTACCTGTAAGGACATTCAAAATCACCAACATTTTATAGTTTAACTCTTGTAAGATGAACAAGACTGATTATTTAAAATCCAAGAAAACGCCACAGTTAGATCATCAGTCACACCCACACACCTATATAAGGTGTTGTGTTTGCACAAACATATGGGCATCAAACAGAAAGTGCACACCCTTTACTAAACCTATTAGATATGCTCACAGTAAAAAACGTTTATCGACTTCAGACTCTCAAATTTACGCATCTTTGGCACAAAAAGCTTTTGCCTAATGTATTTGATAACGTTTTCCAATATGCCAGTAATGTTCATAGTTACAATACAAGATACTCCTCCCAAAAAACTTATTCAAATCAAGCACAAATGGTATTAATTTAAATAAATCATTCTTTTGTCTATATTCAAATTAGTGCGACTAGCCTCGTTCTTTAGTTAAACTTTCAAAAGAATGTAATATGCAAAACGAGGTCAGGTGCACTAGACAAATGAATACTTATGTAAATCGCTACCATTTGTCATTAGGTCCCTTAAAATTGGAAAAGTGGGAAATCCTCCTTGAAATGAATGAATAAATAATCTGTAGTCCTGCCACTACCAACAACTGCACAAACTAGGGATTCATACCTTCCAAAACTAACAACTCATTTGTAAAATCAAAAGACATTTGCAACTTACAAATAAAGTAAGCCCTCTTTGTCCATAACTTTCTATAACATCATAGGTCTGCCTGAGCCAAGTCTTCTCAGCAACTAACAGTGGAGTTGAGTCTAATGAATAAATATATTAATAGTTAAATATTTTCAGTGTCTTTTTCTACAAAAATCAAAGACATTGAAAATTTGCTTGCAATAAATAGTGATAAATATTTCTTGAATGAAAACATTTTCAGTTTTCATTAAAAATCCCTAGTAAGTGTTAATCAGTATTTCTGATCAGCTGGAAGCTCATTCCACAATTTAGAGCCAGACAAAGAAAAAAGAAGATCTGCTGTGCTTTGGTCAACACATTTATTTAAGGTGTTTGCTTGAAAAAGTTCATTTTGGTCAATCAATTCTCATTTTCTCATTTACTCTTTACCAAACACTTCTTGTGTGTATATGTGCTATGTAAGGAGAAGTTAGACATTGAAAATTGACTGGGAGTGAAAGGGTTTATGCACGGAAATCCTGGTTTTGCCACCCCCCCTGGTTTAAAGCTTGAGGTTTAAAGTCCCTATAATTTTTTTTTTATTTGCAGATGAAAAGTAGAACCCTCTAATACTGGTTATTATTGAAAATAAAACAGTTTCTCACTGTTCCTGTTACATGTTTTAGGCTTGAAACATGCAATGCTAACATAGCATGCGCAAGAAGCATATGTAGTAGCTGGTGGCATGAGGCAGAGACAATCTTATTTATCTCAAAATATTGGATTTTGGCTACAACAGTCACATTGTTATAACTTTAGTTAATGATCATGAGTTACTCCCTTAAAACTGTTTAAAATAAAAATTTTCTTATGTTTTTTAATATAGCAATGAAAATTTTAAACAAATTGCCCACAACTTACTGCTGCTACATCACAGGTTACCAGTCCCCGGTCTGCTCAGTCAAAATTTACACTCCAATCTTTTTTTTGGTCAAAAAGTATACTTAGAATGTGGAAAATTTTTTTTGTTATTTGAATTTTGAGTTCTGATAAAAAGAATAAGCTTTAAAGGAACTTTAAGGAAGTGGTGAAACAAATTACGGTTTCCAAGAAACCAGGAATAATCTTCTTTGATTGTAGTAAACTAAATTTCCAAAACTCTTTCATGCTGAATCACCTTGAACCATGTCTTCAGTTAAATCCCCTGGGTAAAGTTTCTCTTCATCATCCGAGTCTTCATCAGCATCTTCATCATTCTCGTCAGGATCATCACCCTTTCCAGAAGTTCTCTTGTTTACCTTCGCTAATACAAATGGCTTCACCAGTTTCAGAAACTGGAGCTCCATAGAATCTTTTTCTGTCTGTGACTTTTTCTTCTTCTTACTTGGTGACCTAAAAGGAGAATCCTCTTTGCCATCCACACTCTTCTTGTAACATTTAAGGTAGCCTGTTTCCACAAGGTAATCTCGCACTCTTGTAAGCACCTTTCTTTTTAGTACATCTCCTTGTTTCTTATGAAATGAAATGCATATATATAAATTTGTTACTAGAACCCTTTTGCTTCAACTGTGAATAAGTTAAAGTACACTGACCAACATTAAATTCTACCAAATATGGACCAACATTTTTTGCATATCAAGCTTTGGTGAGTTTTTTTTTTAATTTCTAAATAGTAAAACCAACCTCTTTTTCCCAACTCTAAAAGGTCTTAACCCAATTCCAGGACTTTCCAGGTTTTTCAAGGACCACAAACCAAACACAAGGACTTTCCTGGGCTTGGAATAGTTTTCACCTGGTTCCAGGACACTCTAATCCTGATTTTCTGAAAGGACCACTGCAACCCTCAATCAATATTTGGTCTTCCTAAGTTATAACTGTGGTTTTCTATTTGGTGTCTACATGTAAGATCTTCCTAAATGATCAAACTCACATCCATTCGCAGAAATAGATCCACAATGGCCATTTCTTTTCCAGGAGCATCATTTAGAATCCTACAGATTTTCTCACCAAGAATGTCATATTTGTGGTGTCGCACATTGTGAAACCTCCTCAGTAGCACCACATTGGATATGAAGTTGCGACCTGCTCCTTTTGAGATTACAAATTGCTGAAAACAGGATGTTTAAGTGGTGAGTTATTTGACCCTGAAGTGATCCTTTGTGGTCAAAAACACTTGATTCTCAGCCTCTTCAAGTAACCACCATTTTGTGATCTTATCTCCAGGCCATCATTGATTAAGAGGATGGTATAACTACAATTATATAAAGTCTAACATGAATTACAAGAGCTGAGAGGGATGCTAAGTGTGTCCTACTGTACACTAAGCATGTAACCTTGAGATAAGTTTCCAAAGTGGCGGATTCCTGCATGAAGGGGCAAAGAATCTGGAAAAATGTTAACAAATGCTTGGACTAGTACTGGTTTTGAACCCACTTACATACATTAAGGGTTTATAACATGTGGTTGCCAAGCAAGTGTAGTTGTTTTCTTTGGCATCGAAATCATCAGTTTGGCTTCTGTTTTATAAAAATAGACAAGCTACAGTACAGACTATCAGTTGTCATTTTCTTTACCTTTTTGTTCTGGCTGTTGGTGAATTCATTTGTGGCTGTCATTAGTTACCAGCTAATGACCATGTCAACATAAACTCATGGCAGGTTTCAAAGTGGCAGTGAGCACCTTAATATAGTCTACAACATGAGTAAATCTAAGCTTATAAACTCATCTTTTGGATGACAATGCGTTTATCTGAAGATTGAATAATGTCCACAGTTTATGGAAGATATCCAGGCAGTTTGCCTCCAATTCTGCATTTGCAGCATACCTTCTATCTCAAGATAAAGTTTGAGAGTCAAAGGTGAGAAGAATTTTGCTTCAAATTTGTGTCCGTACTTTCAGTGGTCACTTGGTACAGCCCAGACTGTTTTTACGGAATAGTAAAGTTGATAAGAACTGTCAATCCCTCGTTATTAAAACAAAAGCAATTGCTTTATATTCTTTTGTATTTCATCAAAACATTTAACTGAATTGGTTCAATTCAAGATGTTCTATACATTCAGACATTCAGCTATTTGCCAAATAACAAACATATTGCAATTTAATGGTTTTGACTTGTCAGTTGTTTATAATTTGTATGAGAGTTAGGTCTTTTCACCTCTCAGCCTCTACCATGCTTTGATTATGAAGCTGAGAAGAACAGAGAAAGCAGCCAGAAGGGGATCAGTAACAAAAGTTAAACAATAGCAACATTGCAAGGATGAAAATTTTTCATTCTTTACTTTTACAATTAAGGTGGTAGCTGTAACATGGATATGTGAAGTGCTAGTGTAAACGAAAATATTATAAAATGTGCAGTGCAAAACTATTCAAAGCAGCTGATGTAACAGTATCAGTATGGTTCTAAAACAATAAGGCAACTAATAAAATTGTCAGTTGAGAGGAAGTCTGGATTTCTGTGACCAACTGTTATTTGACATTTTCAATGCTGACATTGTCGATGTTCCATGTGTTTGTTTAGACTGCAAGCAGTCTCTTTCTTTTCCTCTCAGTCTAATTAAGAATTTAAGTTGTGAGTTCTGCAGGAAAAAGTGTTTAGAAACGGCTGATATAAACCACTTGTCAGTTAACAGTTTGCAAGGTTGGACCTGTGAGCAGCAAATGTTTAGCAGCAACTCATGATCATGACTGCCAGCAAAATTCACCGACATCCAACACTGAAAAAGATAAGAAAAGACAACTGATAGTCTATACCTTGTCCATTTTTATAAAATGGAAGCCAAAATGACGATTTTGATGCCAAAGAAGATGACTACACTTGCTTGACGACCCCTTGTTACTCCTCTGCTTATACTTGAAAAAACTCAAAGGCCAGACGTGAAATCAAATTTTAACAAAATAGAACCCAGCACTCTGAAGTGTTGAATAGCCCCATTTAAGCATGTACGTTAAAAGGGTCTATATGAAAACAACACAAGTTTATCTATAAAATTTTCTACTACAAGAATGGCATAAAGAACAATGCAACTTGGCTCCAATAATGAGTTTATGAAGTCTCACAACTAATTGTTCATAATTTTTGTTGGCCAATCAAACTTCATATTCTCTGCACTAATGAATAAAATTAAATCACAGGACTTGTATATGTTATGTTTAAAATATTTCAATGGTAGTTATAAATCAGCATTTTCTATCCCTTTTATCATCACCAAGCATTAGCCATATTCAAAAAATCTCCTGACTAGGCTTCTAAGTTTATCACTTGCTTAAAAACTAAAATAACTTTTTGCTTTAAGTATAACCCACATTCTCACTTGCACTGTTACTTAGGCCAATTGATCTGAATAATTAATTAAATAAAAAAGGGTTCATCTTGGAAAATAATAAATTTATACTTTTCTAGTTGATACTTAATCAATAGCCTTGTAATAAGGCCACCAAACACAAAACATTTTTTGTCTGAAGGGCCCTTATTTTTTGTCTTGCCTTTTTATTGGTACTTATTCAATTGTCTTTTCATTTTTGTTAAAGCTAGGGCCACCACAAACTAGACAATTTTTTGCACAAAGGTCCCCAATTTTTTCTCATCTTTTTATCAGTTTTGAGCCAAAGCCATGCTGCACTTGTAACATAAATTGAACTACATGCTTGGAATTCGCTTTTCGATGGCTGCTATGCAAAGTAATTGTGATAAATGTGCAGTGCAGTGACTAAGCGGTTAGCCTGTTCAGCTTGTAACCCCAAGGTTGCAAGTTCGAACCCCGACCAGGCCACTGTGTTGTGTCCTTGAATAAGACACTTTATCCAACTTTGTTCCAGTCGACTCAGCTGTATAAATGAGTACCAGTTCTGCTGGGAGCTAACCTGCGATAGATTAGTGTCCTGTCCAGGGGGAGTCAAAGACTCTCATCTGATTAACATTACGGAAACCTGAGATAGGCGTCGGCCTAATGGGCCAGTTGGCTGGAGAAAGGATTTAGCTTTTAGCCACACACTAGCTGACAATGTCTGATCAGACGTTTTGGGGTGGAGTTTGTCAGATCTTCCTTCCTGACAAAAAGACAAAAAAAAAATAGTATCCAATTTTTGTCACACACAGCCAATATTTTGTTTCTGAAAAAAAATTGGGACCCTTTTGACAAGAGATCACCTATTATATAGGGGCCTTAATGATCTGTATATTAGGCTTATCTTATGGCTAATACCTGACGAGTGATGAGTCCCTTTTTCTGTAAAAGCTTCAAGTGATGAAATGTTGATTTTGGATCAAGGTGAAAAAAATAGGTGCTGATGTATTTTTGAATTCTTCCTCTGTATCGAGAGCGAGCAATGTACTCAAGGAGACAGTACTGCAAGTCTTGTAAAGGTGCATTAGAATCACCCTCTGCACCAAATATAGCTGTACTGCGGAGCTCTTGAGAAGCTACAATTGTTAGAAGATCAGACCATCTGAAAAAGGAAAACAGAAGAATCCTAAGATGGAGGATGATTTTTCTACAATATGATTTATAATCATAAAATTGGTTAAAGTTGTTATAATGGCAATATTTAATCAATTTGTTTGACGAGTACAGTTTAAATCAAATGCTAGACATAGATTTCATTAACTAACTGACAGTATTTCATTTGTATGTAACTTGAATGTGATCTGTCATGCATTCCATGTGACAGACCACAAGACCGGCCAGCAAGACAGGATGGGACAGGCATGTTAAGAACTGTTGATCTGATCCACATGCATTCCACATAGCAACTCACAAGACCGGCCAGCAAGACAGGATGGGACAGACATGTTAAGAACTGTGCCATGCCGCCTCACTGGTGAGTCTTGTGATCTGTCACAGGGAATGCACGACAGATCGCATTCGACTTGATGAGGTTCATGAGGTTCATGAGATACATTGTCGGTTACCATGAAATCTATGTCTAGCTTTTGATTTAAACTGTACTCATTCAATTGACTAGATGAATAATCTTCATAATATATCGATTTGTATGGTATCATTGTTCTTGCCAGCTAAAAAGATGACAGGGGACCCAGTCACAAAATATAACAACAGCAATAACTGTTTCTGCACACTGACTACAGTTACAAAGTAGTATGACAACAATCACTGAAATCACTGTTTCAGATTTTTGGCTGACAATTACATTTTGAGCGATTATTCACAATATTAATGCTCAAGAATTTGGAAAAATACAGAGTTTTCTACATTTTGACTGCAACTTTCATTATACAGCATCAAGGCAGAAACTCTGAAAATGATAGGGTACTGGGGATGAAAATGTCAGGGTGCTGGATAAGACAACAGGGTGCCAGGAAAAATTATAGGGTGCTGCACCCTTTCGTTTTTGCCTCTAGAGCTAGAACAATGGATATGGGAATATTTTGGAAGGAAAGGAACTATTAAGCTGCTTTTTGGAGTTACATATTAAATTTTTGGAATTCAGTACTTTTCCTTGAACAGGCAATTTTCATAACTTTGACCTATTTAAAGTAAGTTTGACTAGAATGTTTTATATTTAAGTCTCTACTATGCTTTTTTTCCTCTGACAGTGTATTAAATCAAAATGAAAAAGGCTGCAGGATTTCCTGGTTATCCCTTATGGTTGTAAATCTGCACCCTACATTATTAGTTTTAATTACAACTAATATTGAACATTTTTTAGTTTTACATAAAAAATGAATCTTTCATGAAAATAACCATTTCTGTTTTAAACTGGATTTGAACATCAAACAATAGACTGCGAACACACTCCTTATGCTAATAGCGCCCCCCCCCCCCCTCCCTGTCTCCCAACCAAGAATACTTGATATTTATTCCAATAACTCAAGTTACGGTTCTGATTGATACTAATGGTAAGTCCTACTAACTATAAATTACATGGAATTTAGTAAGGTTACAAACTCAAAAATAAAAACAAACTACAAAATACTGTACAGTCAAGTCCTGACAACTCAAACCTTGAAGGGGAGAAATCAGTTTTGGTTCGAGTTATCAGGAGTTGACTGTAAATGAGGATACTTCGCAGAGAACTTTGAAATGACCCTATAAGGTATCATAAATTGTACTGATATAAGCATTAAAAGTTAGCTACAGAATTACCAACGTTACTTAAACAGTGATCAATGATAATTTAACAATATCTTTTAATGCTTCAGGATTTTGACAACTACTTCGTCTTTATCGACCAAACCATTAAGTACTGGAAAGGTACTGTTATATATGTAAGTACTGCACACCTTTCTTTAGCTTTCTCCAACGTGCATAGGCACTCCCCGTCCTCTCCTCTGACTTGGCTAGAGATGTTTTCTCTTGTTAGATACTGAGAACTGGAACCCTTTACCCCATTTACACTGTCATTCACTAACTTGAAGGGATACGTATCCATATCAAACTCAGAATCCTGTTCAAAATAAAGCGAATTAAGCGTACTTTTTAGCTAGAATGTATATTTTTAGGTGTAAAGTTTGAGTGGATATATAACAGTTTGATGGCCCGTGGGTAACACCTTAATAGACAGTCGTGACAAACTTAACCTTAATTCCTTCCCTATCTTTTTCCTTTAGAAGTTCGGGTTTGAGAGCCTCGTTTGCCACGTAGAATTCAAGCTCAGGACAACGTGCAATTCCCTTCCATAGGAACTCCTTGGAGGCTGGATCGATTCTCATGGGAAACGGTGGAGTTTTTCGCTCAAGAACTGTCCATAAACGCTCAATGGTACAACCTACATCCGTGTGAAACATAAAGCGTGCATGTGAACACTTCGCTTTAGCACTGGCGCGAGCTGCCAATAATTTTTTTTGAACAAGGATATCTTCACTCACAAACACGATTAACATACCATCAAGCCCTTCAAGTGCAATCTCTTCTATGCATATATGAACGGAGTCCATTTTTCTTGGAGCTTTTAGGATACTGTCCAAGAAACAAACATACTATTACTAGTTGAGTTGCTCAAAATTCCCTCCAACTTCACCCTCCACAATGAGCCTTTAAACCACTCCTTTAAGTATTTGGACACTTTAAAAAACTTCGGTCGGGTAATATGAAAGCTCAAGATATCAGTCCTATAAAGCACAAACTGGGACACAGCAATAAATTCTTGTGCTTGTGAACTTTTCAAAATGTTGAACTTTCCTTGCTTTTAGTCCTCCCCAGGCTGCCGCCGAGCACAGGCAGGCTCGGCTGCAAAGTTTGTTTTGATCATTTACCTAGGTTCGCATAGTTTAGTTTCGCTTTTTATTTTAAAATGCCCTTTATTTTCTTTTGGTTGAACTGATGTACACAGGTAAGTCCAGTTAATAATGCTTGTTACACCCAATAGTCTTGTTAAAACAGGGAATTTTATGCCAGCAACAGCAAGTGAAAGCTGAACAGTTAGTCTTGTGTTTACTAGGTACGGACTACGTGAAGATAATTTGTCCTCAATAGCTTGTATAGAATTTGCATGCATGCACAATAATTGTTATTTTCGTTGCTTAACTGTTGTCTTATTATGATTTTAAAACGATTGACTTCAGAGAAAACTTGTTTCTAATGTGCTTGATTTGACCTAGAGTAGAATTATGTATCATTGTATGTTTCATCTACTTTGCCTTTGGGACATCTGATTGTCCAATTTTTCCCTTCCCTTTGACATGACTCATGAATGACTGGGATTCATATGGTTTTGTGAGGCTGCTTACCTTGGTGACTGTTAAGCACAAACCCACAACTTGTTTGTGTAACAATATCTTTGCCATTTTCTTCCTTTAGTTACCTATGGCTGCCTCGAAATTTCCTGAAGGAAAAGAGCTGCACGACTTTGCCACAAGTGGGCATGCACAGGATATTCTCTTGTCAATAAATACTTTGCGGAAGAAGAACAAGTTATGTGATGTTGTTCTGATTGTTGACGACAAAGAGTTTCCAGCCCACCGCATTGTTCTGGCAGCCTGCAGTGACTATTTCTGTGCAATGTTCACCAGTGATATGGCAGAAAGCCAAAAACCAGAGGTAACTCTCCAAGGCCTAACTGCAGATATTATGGAAATATTGCTAGACTTTGTGTACACAGAATCAGTCAAAGTTAGTGTGGAAAACGTGCAGGCATTGTTACCAGCAGCCTGCTTACTGCAACTCACAGGTAAAAATAATGTTTGATAAAACGGGTAAACCTTATACCTGGGGCAGGGAAGGGGAGAGGGGGGGGGGAGGGGGTGCAGTACTCACCTTAACCCTTTCAGCCCTAAGGCATTTATCAACATCTAAATTCTCCTTACAGTAGACAAAAGAAAAGAAGCTGGTTAGTACTGAGAATATGAAATTTTATCATCTACCAAAAAGTCTGGAAGATGAATTAAGAAATTCTCCCAAACTTCTCATAGGGATACTATGGACTTAAGTTGAGAGAACTCATCTTTTGGCACTCTTAGGGGTTAAAGGGTTAAGCTAGGGTAAGGGGATGCACCAGAGTTCTAAAACACTGACCTTGTTAATATTTAGTATATATGATATTATGATTTGTAGTATAAAATCACACCCAGTTTATGATATACTCTCAGGATCAGAACTACTTCCCTGTTTATATATAACTAAAGGAGCGATACGTATACCCTGTTAAAATTTGGGGTATCAAAAGCACACCCTTTTTATGATCAAAATGTCAAAAAAGTATATCTGGAAGGACAGCTTGCCTCCATTATAGCTGAATAAATTATATGGGAGTTTCAATCCGTCCCCAAGAATATATCAGACCTATTGACACAAAATGAAGCAGAAACTTGGTTTTTAAAAAAGCACAAAGAGAATTTGTAGACTTCAAATTTGACGTTGAAAGTGTTGTTAGTGCAAGAAAGAGTTTCACCAACATTGGCTTTCTCTAGTTTTTGTTTAATAGCAGTGCTTTAATATAGAGAGCAAATTACTTCCAGCTGATTGGGTAACAGGGGGGGGGGGCATTTTTTCTTATATCAGGGCAAAATTACTAATGGTTGATTGGTTGCTTGTATTAATAGTTCCATAAACTTCTGAGAATTTTCCGGAAATTTTAAAAAGTCTCAAAAATACCTTGGTTTTACAAAGATTTTCAAGAATTTTTGAACGTTTCTGAACACCTTCGTAGGTTTTTCAAATTTTTATAAAAATCATAAAAATGCCTTAGAAACAATTTCAAACCTCCTCTGTAGATTTCTGAATGTTTTCAGAGGTTGCAAAGATTTTATTTCATCTCCAGCAGTTTTCGAAGAAAGTTAATGTTTTTATGAAACACTTTCTAGACCATGGGATCCCTCAGAGAATTTTGCCCTCGATGCCATAAACATGTAATTGCTCACTTCCTCATAAAATTTAGGATTAATATCACTTGTGTTTTCAATTTTTTTCAAATTAACCTTAGATTGTATTCGGCCCCACGCAACCACCTATACTAAGTTCTACAAGGCATTGTGGTAAATTATTGTAGAGCTGCCATCTTTTTTAAAATGGTCAAGATTAGGCTACCATACTTAAATACAATTGTTTTTCTTTCCTTGACAATATCTCTCAAGGAGTCAAGAAAGCATGTTGCCAATTTCTCGAGCATCAGCTCCACCCCAGCAATTGCCTTGGAATAAGAACATTTGCTGAAGCCCATGGTTGTGACGACCTGAAGAAAGCTGCAGAGGACTTTATTCACAAACATTTTGTTGATGTTGTTGAAAATGAGGAGTTTGTCCTTCTTGGCCACTCAGACGTAGAACAGCTAATAGGAAATGATTACCTGACAGTGAGTTGGTATAATGCATATATATATGTTCAGGAATATTCATTGGGTGAATTTGCTTGCTCAGTATACTTTTGGGTCAAAAGAGCTAGGCTCAGTTGTTTAAAAAGCGATTAGCCCTAAACCAGGATTAATTACTATGGCAACCAATAGGTTTTCTTAAAAGTTAATCCTGGTTTAAAGTTAATCGGCTCCGAACAACCAGCCCCCTGTTATGTCCTATTTTAGGTCTTAGAAAATTTGTATATTTTTTGGGTCACATCTCCAAGCAAACTTTTCTATGTGAGCAGCTGTTCAGAGGAGCGTAACATTCATTCAAACTTTTCTTCAGCAATGTGTGATTTCCAGAAAACAATACATTGTACATTTATAATTGTGTTTAAATGCTTCTTCTGTTTTCCCTCTGACTCACTACTTATGACTTTTAAACGTCTTTTATTTTTTGGGGTAATATATTAGATGCAAAGTATTTTTTGGGCCTAGAGTTTAGGCATGAGTATTTGAAATTTGGGTAAGTAATTAAGTTCCATCCAACCTCCCCCCTGTCGCACATACTACCTAATAGTATCCCTCCTGTGAGTAAACTAAACTTGATGTGCTGTAATTCAGTTACAAAATGTACAAAGTCATTTGATTTATTTTGTAGAACAACTGATATAAGGTTATTACCAAGAGACTTCCATCACTGATACTGTACATCAATCATAACATATATAGTCCTGTGTTTATGGATCACAATTACTCACTTTTGTTTTCTCTCACATTTTGTTTAGTTAATGAATACACATACTGTGTCTAAGGACAGTGCATGGCAACTGACTTGTTTTCTCATGTTATTTCAGCTCCCTTCAGAGGAGACTGTGTTTGAAGCAGTGATGCAGTGGATTGCGCATGATGAGGAGCAGAGAAAAGATAAGCTCCCCCAACTCTTAAGACATGTTCGATTACCACTCCTCACTCCAAGATATCTCACTGACACTGTTGATAACAAGGTATGTAGTAAGGAGTAGAGGAACGATAAGCTCCCCCAACTCTTAAGACATGTTCGATTACCACTCCTCACTCCAAGATATCTCACTGACACTGTTGATAA
>JAOBAT010117524.1:0-13830 GCA_026413305.1 Hydrozoanthus tunicans
TCTCGAAACTGACAGAATACTTCAAGAAAATTGCCAAATTTCTCAGGAAACTTGGCTACAAATAACTGTTCCTCTACGATCAGGTCATCATTGTTTTGAAACTGTAAGTAGTTAAATTTGTCCATTTTTTAGTAGAAAATGTGGAATTTGGGCAACAACGCATGCAAACGTGTTGGCCAGAATTGGATTTATTCTTTGCTGTCTGATTGGCCGAAGAAGTACAGTTCTGAAACTTCATTGGTTATTTTATTCTAATTAATGCCTCTTTGTAAGTGGCTGAAAAAAGATGCGATTTAAAGTTCAAAATAGTGCGTTAATTAATCGCACTGCTGTTAGCCAATCAGATTGCACAGATTGACTGTGATTTCAAAATGGATGTAATAAACGTAGGAACCTCATGAGTATCATTTATAAAACAAACAGAACATTACCTGGCCACTTTTCGAAGATAAGATTTTTATCTCCAAATAGTCATGTATTATAATTTATATGTAAACTCCGTTTCTTTAAACTCATTTCGAATATTTTTTGTCACTTCCTCAAAAGAACACGATATTTGAAGCAGCAACCAAAGTTAAAAAAGGCATGTTTTAGATAAAGTAAATGGAGCCGAACTTTCTTTTTTGTGTTAAAAGTTTGAGCCAAACGTACGTGTTAGTCTTTGAAATATTAGGCGATGTCAACTCAACTAAATGGTCCTAATTCACACGAATGTAATAGTCTTGAGTAAATCTTCTATCATGCTATCGGACTGCGAAGATTATGATTTTTTTATTTTCCTTGGTTTGTTTTGTGAAAGAAGTTAGCGACCCAACCTGCTCCTGGGGCACACTGAATTAATAAGGAAAAAAATGCACTTCGACTCCATCGTCTTTATAACAACTTGTAATAACGTGTTGTTTGAAATGCAGGCACAACGGTATACACGCTTTTTTTTATAAGAAACAGTACAGTTGGCCGAGGCTCATTGTTCTTAATTTTTTGGCGATATGAACCTCAAATTGTTCTTGAAATGTTCTTATTTCTATGTGTGTTTAAATCGAAGAAAAACTAAGCCAAAAATGTTCCACTGTTTATGACTGTTTTGAAAACGAATTTGGCCAATTAGTCCCAGCGAATTTATCGTGGATTCGCCGACATTTTCCCTGAGACGATTTCCAGTGATTATAAACTGCGAAGCATTTCTTGTTTATTCTTTAATGTTCAGTTAAAGATCAAAATTCAGTAAATATTTCAAAAAAAAAAAATAGCTATCGAGCGCGAGCCTAAGTTCGTTCTGAATTTGTTCTTAAATTTTGGCCTATCTGAGCCTCGTTGTTCTTATAAAGTTAATCTTTTATAAAAAAAAGCGTGTACCCCCTGTTCCCCTGCCCTAGATACACGTGCAGGTCGGGAAGACTCTATTCAAACAGTTTACCTCATCCTGCTGGTGCAGTTTGGCTCGATTCTCCCATGTAATGTAGGTCACTCCTCTGAAAAGCAGAAAATTTAACCCTTTCATTCGTAGTCAGTTATCAACATCCAAATTCTCCTTACATAACAAATATAAAATAAGACAGGTGGTAAGGAGAAAATAAGAGTACACCAAACAAAGTAAACTACTAAAGATAAAAAGTAAAACTCTCCCAAACTCGTTAATTGAAAAGTATTTGCTCTAGTAGCGAAAGTTTACCGACCCAACTCGGCATGGGTTGAGCTATAGGTTACATGTACATTAGAAAATAGACCACTCGGAATGCATGGCGATTTTCTCATACGCGCTCTGCACCATTCTTAGTGACTTTGTTACAAACTCGCACCCAGGCTTTTTCACTGCCGTGAAACGAGCCTGGTTACGGGAATGGCTTTGTTGAAAACAATTAACTGACTGGTGCCTTGGTTGGACATTCAATTTACTGTGCTGAATAAGTCACGCTGCCTTTAATCATAAGGGTTAGAGAACGGTTTAAAAAAGGATTGGAGTAAATCGGACCACGTGACAAAGTGATTGCATATGTTAAATCAGCCGCATTGCACATACCTGCTAATAGCGAGCTTAAGACTGACGATCGAGGACGCCAACGACGACGACGACGGAAGAGACTGAATAGTGAATACAATAGCTGCACGTTGGAATGCACCGTGCTGGTCACCTGCACGTCGTAGTCTTGAAAATTACAACGTGAAAAGCCTAATTTTGGAGTTCTTACCATTACGTGCAGGATAAACAAACATTTTCTCAATCTTCTTTTATCTTTATGCAGGGAGCTCTAATCTTTTTCTGTTCACCAGCGTCACTAGGGCAAGAGAGAGAGAGCAAACGAGCCAGGAATGATCGGGAAGGGCAAACCAGAAAGGTGTTTTTGTAAGCCGTCCTTGTTACCGTCCTCGCAGTATCTTAAGCTCGCTAATGATTTGGAGACAGCCAGTGTAATGACACTAAGAACTCACAGGCTCACATAGCCCGAGTGATAGCAGCTGCTTCAGCTTTGTTGGGCCTCGTCAGCACAGTATAGCTTACAAACAGGCTCGAATGCCATATCTTCCAGTGGGAATTCGAGCCTGTTAGCTGTGCCATACTAATAAGGCCGTACATGGCCGAACATGCAGCTACCCACGATTGCTAACACTCTGGGTCGAGTACAGGATTAGTACCTTCTGACCCGTTAGGGATCAGTACCATTTTACTGTCTGGCTTCACGACTGATTTTTCCTCTACAACAAAATCCCAAAAGCGCAGTTGGTTTGAGGGCCGGTTTTAACAAAAACAAAAAAAAACGTTTCATCTGCTCTTTACAACAAGGCATTGAAGTGTGCGAAAACTACAAACAATTTGTCATATCAAGGGATTGGAATTTGCAGTGCACATTCTTCGGGTTTTCGTCTTTTCAAGTCTTATTGTTTTTGTAATAAGCTATACATTCACCTGAGTCTTGCAAGGTCTCTGTAACACTCTGGATCTTCTGTGTTGTACCTACAGATTCAATAGATGGCCAAATGAAACTATAGCACCTCAGGGCAGGGCTAACGGGAGAGTACAGGGAGGGGTAAAGGCAGGGGTAAAGGGAGGGAGAGTACAGGGAGGGGTAAAGGCAGGGGTACAGGGAGGGATTCAGGCAGGGGTACAGGGAGGGATGCAGGCAGGGGTACAGGGAAGAGTTCAGGCAGGAGTACAGGGAGGAATGCCGGCAGGGGTATGGGAGGGATAAAGAAAAGGGTACAGGCACATTTAAACACACAAACCAGTACTCTCACTATTTCTAAAATTGGTCCTCTCTGAGAGCTACACAAAAGAAAAACTCGTTCAGCTGAAGTCGGGGAAAGACAGAGCTCATTCCCCAACCCCCTCTCCCTTTTCCCTTCATGCCCCGACATTCTTCCTCAAACACAGGAGTAGCTCACAAATTCATGGAAAGCAGTTGGTGTAAACATAATTAATGTATGTACTAAGCCGGCAAGCCTCAAAAGGGAAATACGAAGAACGTGCAAAAGCGATTTGTTTTATGCTTAGGATTTATTTTGACCACAATTAATATACGGACATAAAATTATTAACTACGGTTTTGACGGATGGGCTATTTGATGATTTCTATTTTAAAACCTTTCGTGTTTTGTGCAAGGGCGAACAATAATGGTTTCCCAAGCATATTGCCGATATCACGTGACGTCATAGCTGTCATGTTGGTTATCGTTGAACAAAGAATTTTGATGATTTCTTTGTGTAGGACACAAACATGGTAGCTTTGTCTTTTGTCTTTTGCGTCTCAAGGAGTGCGTGAAAACCAAGAATATGCTAGTTATAACGAAAGTATCAAAAACTCGTGCTTCTGTTTGCTTCACCCATCCCACACACTGAGAGAATTACGAGGTCCTGAGATCTTTGTTTGGGAGTTTGTGCAACGAGGAGGACCGAACGCAAAACACACACTTCTTGCTTGCCCCTTTCAATCACGTATATATAGCAAGTTTGCTTTCTCTTTTGTCTTAGTTACGCCCTGTGCATAGAAAACGATGAAGTTGTTATTCTTAAAAGTGGATGAAAAATGACAATTATCGGACATATCGAGCGAGCAGTTCGCGGGAATAGACAAGAACTTGACCTGTGACTCGGCTCCCCGTGCGAGTCTGTAGCTCGGTGGGTAGAGCATCTGACCGGTAATCAGAGGGTTGCGGGTTCGACTCTAGTCAGTGACTCAGAATTTTTTCTGAGCTTTCAAGTTGTGAATCAATAATTTTTTCATCAACTATAAATATCCAAGATTCAGACTACCATTTAATGACAAAATTATATGTAGGTCGTTCTCGTAGTCGTAAAGACTTTAGAATTGAGCTTTTCACGTTGTAATTTTCAAGACGACAGCGTGCAGGTGGCTAGCACGGTGCATTCCAACGTGCAGCTATTGTATTTACTATTGTTTTCTGCCGCCGTCGTCGGCGTCCTTGTTGCTTGAGCTCCCTATTGTTTTCGAGGTGTTTGGAACGGGTGAGTTTTGTTAATGGCTTCAAAAACTTTCACACTTCTTTCTATAAGTAATCAGGAAGTATTGTTTTATGTTTGTAGTTTTTTCTATGAAATTGTTTTGTGAATATTAAAATGATTCAAAACTAAAACGCGCGAAGCCCTGCTAATTCGAAGTAAGTCATGGTTATTCGAATAAAGATGGCAGAGTCTTGCTCTGAATAAAAGGTAAAAGAGGAATACACTTCATTTGAGAACACTATTTTATGAATAATTCAACTAGAACTTGAATTTTTTAGCCTTATACTTCTCGCTGTAGATTTTCCATTTCCGTCGTTGTCTTGATACAGAAGTAAAGGATAGCACCCGGGAAGGTGTGAGTTTGCAAACAAGAGAGAAGAGAAGCGAACTGTTACAGAGGGGGACGGAGATCAGTTTGGGAGTACAGGGTTGTTTGGCAGGTAACGTACAGCTAAGACATTATACACTGTTTGTTACAAATTTTGTGATGCCAAAACTGATGTGAATAAAACTAGAAGAGTTCTTATTGATTTCCTTGGCCGGGTTGTTCAAAGGCTGGTTAAACCCGGGTTAAACCAAAATTCAAGCAGTTATTTCTTCTCTAAGGAAAAAAGTTTACATTTCTTTTATCACATAAAAAATTGTCAATTCCAACATTACAGTTTAAACCGGTCTCTGCGAGGTTGGAAAACAAGTACGTTGGTTAAAATTGTAACCTTGGGTTGAGTAAATCGGCCTTTGAATTGTGTTTAGTTTGCTTTGTGTTGATGCATGAATCTTGAAGTCCAATGAGAGTACAGACGAAAACCACGTGGTTTTGGATACATTTGATCCAAATCACCGCGAGTGGTTTTCTTATTGCACTACGTGTTCTCAATTGCTTTTTGGCAGTGGAAATAGATCGCATACAAAATAATTGTAAAGCTTGGTCATTTGTTACAATTTCCTTCTGAAACTGAGCACTATGATTAAAACCTTGCACTGCATACACATGTAGCTCCACTGGGTAAAAATAAAACTTGAAAACACTCTAAGGAGAAGGTTGAATAGAATGTCGGGTTATGAGACTCGATGATGATCAAAAATTAAATATCAAAACATATAAATAGTTTATTCATTTTGTGATAACGGAGAAGATGACTCAATTATGAGATTATTTGACAAAAAAATACTGAATACTATATATGTATAACATATTTGGTAAAATAGTTATGAAACTTTCATATGCTTACAATTCAAAGACGACAGCCCAATCTGGGAGAAATAGCATGTGAGTTAGACCAGCTCCGTGCATTCCGATGAAAATATCGGTGTTATGAGTGATCTAAAAAGAAATAAAAACAAACTCAAAACAAAATTCATAATAAAGCGAAAAACCCAGACAGAAAGTAGAGTGCCTCTTCGTTCACCAGAAGATCGGAAATTCAAGCACGTTCATCAAAGGGGAGACTGGGAAGGGGAAGAGGAAATGGACGCACGGACGGCAGCAAAAATCTTCCCCATTCATTTTTGCTCTTGTCCGCATCCACTTTCCCTTCCCAAGCTCCAATATTTATGAACGCGCTCGAGTTTTCGACCTCCTGCCGAAGGAAGAGACTGTTTTGCAGTCTAGATAGAAAGAAGAACTTTGAGACTGAAAACAACTTTGTCCGCTGAGGGCAAGGCTAACTGATTAAGCAGCAGAGCATGGGATAGTTTGTTCATACCTTTAGCTGGTCGAGAAATGACATCTTGCTACAGATCAGTGAACAGAAAAAAAAACAAACTTAAGTACTATCTTAACATAAAAATACAGAAATCAACCTGCTTTTATCTCTATAAAAAAGATATAGCAAAAATACAAACAGACCAACGCCAAAAGCTACTGTTAAATGTAGTTGTTTACACCTTACGACGTTGGCGTCCGTGACTTAGACGGCGCAATCAACGAGATTAGCAATTGTTCTATGAGTGAGATGGTGAATTCAAAACATTTAATCCTCTCGTATCAAATAGGCGCGAGTAGAGTAATTGTTTTATTAAATTTCTGAGTTTGTGAAACAATCAGAACACTAGAAAGCAATATTCGAGTTTGAAATTTAGTTAAAAGATATATAAAAGCTTCTACTTGGTGGCTTTTGAAGTATAAAATTTTTTATTGTATGCAATGGACTTGAAATTGACCAGTACAGTACGCGGGGTGTGGAATTGCTCAACATACAAGAACTGTGGATGTTTCTTGTACTCACTGGTTGTATTCAGCTACCTTCACACGAAACATCGGGACATTCTTTAAAGCACCTATTAACTGAAGAAATTATTTTATTACAAATATAAGCGTACAATACAATGCTTTGGCTTGATGTTAAGTTTAAGAAGTAAACCACAAAAACCGTGTTTGCACTTGCAATAACAAACGTCCATCTTACCCAGGCCCTACCATCGGTGAAAGGACCTGGGTACGAGATTTATGCAAACCGACGTTTGGCTTCGTGTTTGTACTCTCTGCTCTCAATTTCTCCGATATGCTTTTCAGCTTGCATTCGCCCGTGCAAACACGGTAGCTGTGTTTTATATATTCTATAACATTAAAATTTTCAGCCATGTTTCACAGGTTGATGAAAGCACATCTATTAACCAATCATAATTATATCTATAACATAATTAGTTAAATAACTTCTACAGATAGTATAACATAACGGTAGCGTAACATTAATATTCAGTCTGTGTGATTTGCAACTCTACGACTGTACGTTTGACAGCACTATGTCGAGTCCTTGAGCACGCAACTTTAAAAAATGTTTCAGTCAACTCGGTTTTAAAAACGCTTCAATTCTGAAGTCAAACCTGGGAGGCACTAGTGCTCAAACCCAGCGCGGTCAGACCCTCGCCCGCTTAAACCGCAGATAGTTGTCCGCCTCTTTAACCGGTTTGCTCGGAAAGAGTTAGAATGGAATAACAGTTAAACAGCTAACAACTTAACATTTTAACAGTTAACTAAAAAAATAATGTTTCTTCAAATGATGAGTTGGATGTTGTAGACCTTGAAAACATTTAAGTTCGCGTCTGAATAACTAAATTCGAGACTGCACACAAGTAAATTGTACTTGATTGTATTTTGCCAACACTGCTGCTTTGTAAAGCTGGGCTTAAAGAAAATCAGTAGAAACGACACAATCCAGGTTTACCCTGTACATGGAAATAACTGTTATCAACTAGTTGAATAACGAAGCACTGGTCACTCTACCTCGTCTTGGTTTAAAATGTTGCGATATTTGGTGTTCCTCGCTAAAAGTGTTATTCTTAACTCTTCATCCTGTCGAAAAGGGGAAAAAATAATTCAACCTGAATAATTCTACAGTAATTAAATATTTTCGAATTGAAACTCCAACAAGACTGAGAATGAGATTTTACGTTTTACAAGACCACAGCAAGGCTGAGTTTTGCAAAAAATCTCGTCTACTCAGTGACAAACTTTGATTATGCTCGAACAAGAGTTCATTTCTTGCTCTGAACTGTTCTTGTTGTCACATCTATCATAAGGACTTTAATAATATGACCTAGTTTTCAGACTAGTCGAACAAAAACTGTTGACAGTACACATTGATCAATGTCAAAATTTGCAAGTCCGGAGGGTAAGATCTCTGCCTCCCATTCCTGAGGTCCCCGGTTCGATTCCCAGTCTGGTCGGGGGTTGAATTTTCCCTCTAAAGGTCACTCAGCTTTCCATCCTCCCGGGGTCGGTGAAGTGAGTACCAGTATACATGGACCGCCTTAAATTACTGCCAATTGCACCAACACTTGCTTCCGGTCCACTGGGGGTAAACTGATCATTGTAAAGCGCCTTTGACCACGACCATATACGTGGAAAAAGCGCTTTTTAAATGCGCCACTTTATTTTTTTTTTTTAAGTCCCAAAAATTGCCAGTTTTATCGTGACGTCATAGCGGCCACATCGTTGACCTCGAACAAAAGAATTTTGATGATTTCTTTCGTTAAAGACACCAACATGGCGGTTAATGAGACAGACTTGGGGAGTTAAAGGCTTGCCGTCTATCAACACTTACGCTATATTTTTCTTGATGGATGCCAAGGCGATGAAGAACATGGTGTGAAAAGGCGTTGAATAAACCGCTTCCATGACAATCGGAAACCTGAAATTTTTGATGTTCCACAAAAGAAAATTACATTTATAAACATTTATTTAACGTTGTTGAGAGTCAACTTCGGAAGAAACGATCATAAAAAACATTCTACATGTTCTTTAAAAAGGTTAACGTACAAACTTAATCGACCCAAGGTTAATATATTATAACATTAATATCAATAGTATGTAGAAAGTGAAGTAAAATGTATATAATAATCGTAGCCGAGCGGTTAGTGTGTTCGACTTGTAATCCTAGGGTCGCGAGTTCGAGCCCTGGCCAGACCACTGTGTTGTGTCCTTGAGCAAGACACTTTACCTGACTTTGTTCCAGTCAACTCAGCTGTATAAATGAGTCCCAGTTCTGCTGGGAGCTAACCGGCGATAGATTAGTGTTCTGTCCAGGGGGAGTCAAAGACTCTCATCCGCTTAACACTACAGAAACCGAAGATAAGTGCCGGCCAAATAAGACACTTAGCTCGAGAAAGGAATTAGCTTTTAAAATTGTAAACGTTTTCGGTTAAAATTTATCATCAAAGATAAAATGTTTCCGCCTGGCATTAATCATTAGTATCATCTTTATTACTATTGTTATTGTTATTATTGTTAATATAATTATTACTATTATTCTTTTTATTGTTGTTGTTGTTGTTGTTTTTGTTGCTATATAAATGACTTACCAAAGGCATGTTGTAGTATAACCCCCTTATCATCCTCGGCAGGAAAGAGAATGCTGCATCTCGAAAACAGACCTGTAAACCAGACGGCAATTTGAACAGGATAAACAGATTGCGACATGGAAACAGAATCACTAATGTAAGTATTACAAAATTTTCTAACAAGGCACAAAATGCTACAGTCATCTTTCACATGTCCATCTGTAAGCAAATTATTATGAATACAGGATCATTTATTTAGCTGTTAAAAATTGTTTATCTAAGACCAGTCAATTGCTTACAAGACAATCCGTGTACATTTTCCCAACATTTTAAAATATTTACCAGAGCAAACGATACATATCCATTTTAGCGCGCTCTGATTGGATGCCGTCACTCACAATATCCAAGACTGTAAGTCGACTTTTGAGGCTACGGTCAAAAAACGCGTGCTACTGAAAATAGAAAAAGTGGTTTGCATTGTTTTTTCGAAAGCAAAGCGCATTTTCATTCCTGTGTCTTGGTAAAGATTTAAAAAAAAAGTCCCCCTGGTGCCTAGCGCTATATACACGTATACCAATTCCCCTCCATATATCCATATAAATAATTGTAAATGTCAAAATCTTGACAGATAAATAGTACCCAGAAGATTGCTTCCAACAGGATCTTTTTAAAAAGAGAAAATCTTTACAGGCGTTTGATACTCATCAAAACTGTAGATATGTTTACTTGCCTTTTTACCTTCAAACTCATCTAGACGTTTCACTGGAAAACGAGTGAATGCTTTCCAAGTATCAGCAAAGAAATCGCGATAATTCAAAGCGCTCTGCAAGAGTTTTAACATAAAATCCAGTCAGCTAATCTTGAAAAGGTTTGTATAATAACACAGTAAAAATGTTTAGAAGATAAACATCGACCAGTTGCCTTAATTGACTCGTGTTTAACATACAACTGCAATCGCAGTCACTGTTCACTATAAAAATTATATCTACGTATCCGAAGTTATTGTGTTTGTGCACAAGCTGAACATAAATTGATTTCCTTCCCGAAGATTTGGTCAAAGTTTGGCTAAAAACACAATGATAGTAATGGTGGATGTGTTTTTTGTTTTAAAAGTACTGAATTCGTAACCACAAAGGCCCTATAAAGGCTGGGACTACAAAGACCCCTATGTGACTAATATAAAGGGATCATAAAAGGCCCTTTAGTGAGGGACCACAATGGGTCATATGGTGACTTTTGTAAAAGTGTGTTGGTCTTTGCAAAAACCTATTTGATGACTTGTATGAAGGAACCATGAATTTTTATGCATGCCCCTAATCCTAAAGCAAACCTTAATTGGTCTTAAATGTAAGTTTGCCGAGTCATGGCCCCTCGACACTTCTTGTTTCTAGTGCCTCCATCTAACTACTAGTATCGTATACACAGAACAACAATACATTAGATTTCTCACTAAACATCGAGCTTAACTGTAGAATACCCTGCCACTACAGTAATTTACTACTGCATGCTCCTCAACCTATGAAAATACAGATATAGATGCACATTACAGTCAAGGATATATAGGTGACAAACTAGGTCAAGATTTCTAGTAAAAGAACTTTAAAAGAAATGAAGGTTGATTCGGTAGTACACTACAGTCTGAGCTTACTGTGTCCCACATGACAATGTTGGTGTCTGTACTGAAGCTTCCATTCATGTGTTGAGACACAAACAAGTTCACAAAGTCACAGAAGTGGTGATACATGTTTATTCCTGTAAGAAACTACAAAAGAATTAATAATAGCATCTTGTATTTGGCCTGGAATACACTATGCAAGTCCCAAAACCCTGACCCTATTCAAGAGAGAAAAACCTTGGAAATTTATTTACCCTTGTTGATCCCTTGGAAATCTACTGAGCATTCATGTTTTGTGTTAGCTTGGGAACAACAGGGTACGTATGCTAATGACCCTTGGGACTGAAAGAATTAAGACAAATAGCAAAAAACATAAACCCTGTTCAAGACTGAAAGATATATATAAAACATTCATAATTATTCTTGTAAAAGTAAAGGATGCATAAAAAACACCAAATAAGTTAAGATATCAAAATGGGTACTTCAGAGTTGAAAGGTAATAATTAAAAACAAACGTTTTCGTTTTTCGTTTTAAGTCATCTTTTTTACCTGAAGATGACTTTATAAGTTGAAAACATTTGTTTTTAAATTACCTTTCAACTTTGAAGTACCATTTTGATATTTTATTCTTGTAAATTTATTGTAAATGCAACTGAAACAATGAAAATTTTACAATAACTTGGTTGAGTGTTAACTTCTGGCTTAGCTTTAATGTTTCTAATACAGTTGATGAATAGAGGCCACTACACACAATACACCATTTTTCATATGAAGAATCCTGATTAAATTCCCAGTATAAAAAATTTGATTTCATCCAAGTTCCTCAACACTAACTGATTTTTTGCCCTAAGATAGTTGCATGAACTGTTTTTCACCTGTCTATAAACACACTTGTGACTTCACTTCCCACTGCTGCTGATCAAAGCACCACTTTTTAACTTTTAAAATGGTACACAGGTCTGTAAATTTAAAACAAACCAGTACTGCATAATTTATCTTAACTGGTAACTTGAAGTTGCATCTACCTTTTACCTGCATCAAGCTTTATGAGAATAGTTGGCTTTTCAACAATGACATCACATTTCCCATCAGCAATGGCTTTGAATGGGAGTGAGGAATACTCGCGCAGTTCAGCAAACCTTCCAATGGAAAAAAATAATGTGTAAAAAGCCAAAACTGCTATACTTTAAAGCAAATTGTATCCTACACTGAGCCTATTAGTTCACTTGGACAAGATGCTTATCTATCTCTGGATTACTTATTGGTGGTATTATCTAGGTCGGCTCTATTACCATGATTTTTTGGTGGACTAAGTTAGCGTCACTGGAGGTAGATATCAAATAAGAAGAATATTGAATAGAAATACAAAATTATCCGCCCTGACCATGTGCAAATGCAAGTGTGAATGACATTTACATTACCATGACTACAGAGGGCTTTTAATGTGTTGATCCACGGTCCAGCTACTCTGGTCTTTGATTCACTGTTACAATACTTTTAAAATAAGTTAACTGTATAATTTACCATTAACTACAGGAACAAGACACATGGAGTGCCCCTATGAACATTAACTAGTCTAAGATAACTGAATTTGTGAAACATGTCTAGCTCGAATTTTGAGTAATGCATGATCTTGAAAGACAGTGTTGATAAAGGCTCTCCACATGTCCTGTCCCAATAATTAATGATTAATTACAATTAGCTTATTACATTACCCTATCTCTAAACCCTAACACTCACAAAAGCCGAAACCTGTCTGATCTTTTATTTACCAATCATATCAAAAACATGCATTGAATAGATAAGACAGTGAAACAATAGTAATGCAGCATTAGAGGTTGAAAATTTAACATACCATGATTGCAAAGGGCTTTTATGTTCCCCTTGCTGCCGGTGTAATTCCTTCTTAAACTTGCAGAACCCACCAACTTGCCCAGTCTTGAATACATCTTCTCTGAACCTGCCACATGAAATAAATATTTGCAATATTGTCAGAATATTATTCTGAATTTTTTTTAAACACAAGCCGAAATGTATTCAATCAGGGAAAAAAAAAATATTGTCTGTAGTTTTTACGTTGTCCCTGTTCTAAACTGAACAAATCATAGCTGAACATAAAGTATAAATGGTTCAAAAAATATATCAAAAAATACAAGAAGGCTTTTAAATATTCTTTCTGCACCTGCTCAGACCATTAAATAAATCAATTTTCTACCCATTATTTGATAAATGCTGAACAGCTATGCCAAATTCTGTAAAAACTACAAAAACTGTTAAAAACTTTTTTTCTAAGGTTTGACTCCAATCTCCCTTACCACTTGTGCCGAAACATATATTTATAAATTATAATTAATAACTAGTAGAAAATTTGTTTGTGGGGGTGATTACCTGTCGTTTGCATTTCGAGCATTCAAATTACTGAAATCCATGTAGAGATTCTTGGCATGGCAGTACCAGAGGTTCTTAGTGCAGGTTAATGATGATCCGTCCTGCAAGGCAAGGGGATTTAGCTTGGCCTTGCCAAACCAAAGCTCATGGTAATAAAAACATAACTTGACCCAAGAAAGTTGACTATAAATATATTCTTTGACATGACTTGTATCTTTCTATTATCTAAGAGCATAAAATTCTGCCGGGAGGAAGGGAGGGGAATTTTTAAGACGTGCAAAAGACATGAATTCTCTAATGGGTTTTAGGGACGTACTCTCTCACAAAATATTTCTAGGAGGATTCTTTACCAATAGTATCAGCAATGCTGAGATGAACATGACTAGTCATCAACTTACAATTAGCCGCTAACTGTACTGTTTAAAGACAAAACTATACATTTTGTACACATATGTATATTCCTATTAATCTCAAGCTGTATTTCAAACAGTTCTGTTGTGTAATCGTCTTCACATGGTCTGTTTTTTTAAAATGAATAAGTACCCTGATTATGGATGCATCACTTTCTTATCCCTGGGGGGAGGGG
>JAOBAT010117535.1:0-13829 GCA_026413305.1 Hydrozoanthus tunicans
TAGAAAAGGATTTGATCAACCCCTCGAGTTACTCTTGGCTTGTCATTGGCACTCTATACAGGTTAGTATAGAAAAGGGTTTGATTAACCTTAAAAGTTACTCGTATCATCTCATTGGCACTCTATACAGGTTAGTGTGCAAACCTGAGAAATAGTGTGCATCTTCCTTGTCATAGTCTAGTAAACATATCCCTTGATGTTAAGGAACGTATAATCAGCCATTTGACTATGGGTAACCCCACAACATTAAGGGATCCATGTGGAGTGAAGACGTTTCCTGAAAGAAGTTCATTTTCTTTGATTGTTTATAAATAGTGACAGACTTCGAAGCAGTTCATTTGAGGATGAGGCAATGATGACGGACAATATTGTGGTGTGTATTTTCAAGTTCTGTACCCTTTACTCTCAAGCCACCACTATTTTTTAAATATGATTTAAGGCATTCCTGGAAGCTAAAGTGTTTGTTTTGGGCTTTTAAATCCCAATATGTACATGTTCGATGAAATCATACATGCTGGTGTATATGTGTTAATATTAAAATGTTTGTTGATGAAATCGCTTTGACAAGTTTAGGAATTTTCCTGGGGGAAGGGGGGCCAGAATATGGGTCCAATTTTCACATCATGTCGACTTCTGTTCTGTCTATCCAGTTAGAAATGCCACGTTAAGATTAGGTCACAGATTTGATGTGTTTTGTTTTTGTTAAGTGCACGCTGAATGTAATACAGACAAGCAGACTTCTTGTCTTCATTAGTCCACCTGACTACCAGTCCCCTCGCACCAAACTCTATCTTTTCAAGTTGTTTTGTTAAAAGGTAATTTATTTTATCGTTCTGTTCTGTCTGTGCAGTGGCCGAGCACTTAGCATATACTACTCGTAACTTTAGGGTCAGCCTTTTACTTTGCGGTTGTTTCAGCAGTATGTTCTGACAAGAATAGCCAATTGAAATCGTCCTATTTTCGACCAGAATTCTAAGTCTCGAAAATTCTATTTCTACACCAAAAAGTGTGTGTTAAAGACCTGTTGAAAGAGTATGAGGATGGATGATAAGTTGTTATTGCAGAAGCTACTTGCAACATACAAGGAATAACTATTAAAGGTGCATGAAAAGAAATAAATACAGAATAAAAAAGAAATATTCTTTTGTTAATATTTTTAATTACAGTGTGGTGTAGCCTAGCATGCTGCATTTCATTGAGTTTTTCTTCAAACTTGTGAACGTGCAACAGTCCAGAGTTAGAGATTAAATAGAAACGTTTTAAACAAGATCTGTCATTTCATTTTTTTTTCACAATTCGCGTTCAAAAGTTACAGGGTGTGATTGATGTTACTTACCAGCCATTCTAGAATGTACAAAAATTAATAAAGAAAAGATGAGAATTTATCTTTTTTCTCAAGACCACTAACAGCTTGTAAAAAGAGACGAAACGTGACTGAATGTAAGCGAAGCTGTTGAAGAGCAAATGTACGAGTTGGACCAATTGTTGTATAAGGTGTAAAAACGAATGAGCAAGGTACAGGTGGCTGATTTTGAAAACGCAAACATACAGATTTTTTGTGTGGAAAAAGAACCCCTTGACTACAACTTTGTAGAAAAAAATAAATGTCTTTCAATTTAAAAATACAATGAAGCTAGAAAACTTCCAAGAGTTAGGCCAAACTCTTAAGTGTGAATAGAGTTTTAATAAAATATTGCGTCCAACTCCAGGAATGCCAAAATTGAAAACAGTCCATTGTTTGGTTTGGGTATCTGGGATTCTTCCTTTCATATTGTATAAACGTTAATGCGCTATTTAATGTTCGTTCTAATTTACTTCCATTTACAAGAACTTGAGTGAAAAGAAAGTTTGTAACGCACTCTATGAGCGTGAAGCAACAACGAGACAAAATCAGGTGAGTGATATGTTCATGAAAGTTGTTGTGCAGTAAAGTCAAGTACAGAATTCATAATTCTTCGGATTTTAGGATACTCGTGTATTGTGAACCTACCAAATGTTTAAAGTTGCATTTCATCCTGACAAGAAACAACTAAATTAACTCGGACAAATTATTGTTTCATTGACACAAAATGAAGTGTTGTTAAAAATCCTTCCTAAAAGTTGCTCAACCTATTTTCGTCCTAAATATGTAGATGGTAATTGACTGGCTAGAGAAGAATGCAGAAGACTTGCTGAATGATGTTCTTGATGCAGACAATGTAGAGTATTTCTCTGAATCATTGTGCTGGTGAGTCAAACAATCTTAAAGTTTGGTATGTTTTAAGTGCTGCTGAAGCAACCGCTGCCTGATTAGCCTAGTTGGTAAGGCGCTAGTCTTTCGTGCTGGAGGCCCGGGTTCGATTCCCGGTGCCGGATCTTCACTCTTAAAACAACTGAGGAGAAGGTGCTGCCTTTGCTCTAACATCTGCAAACGGTTAGACCTTCGCGTCTTCTCGGATAAGGACGTTAAACCGTAGGACTTAAAAGAACCCACAACACTTGTCGACAAAGAGAAGGGTGATCCCGGTGTTGTGGTCTGTCTCTTCTACTAACTGAAGGCAACTCTTATGAAAGTAGTTGTGAGCTGTGAGTAGCGGACTGTCTAAGACCCTCAATACCAGAGTCAACTGTAAACTGTTGTTAAGCGCCTTTGATCATCTACCTATGGAAAAGGCGCTATATAAATGCTAAATATTATTATTAAACTCTTCAAACTTGTTTAAAGTATAAACGTCGTAACTTTGAATTTTGTTCGTACTGAATGCACTATTTTAAAAGCTTGTTTCACGGAGTTAAAAAGGTACGGTAAGCACTTTTATCAATTTACAGTCGAACAGAAGTGTTGGAAAAGCTCTTGGAGCTACAGAAATACCAATGACAGAAATGGCTTCAGCTTCATTTTGTGAATATTAGAATTTAAAGGGGCTGTACCACGGTTCGGAGTACTGGGCTCAATCCGGTCATGAACCGTGCAGTCGATATTGAAATTAAACGATTGCAAAAAATCATGTCTGATAGCTCATCACGTTGCACAACTGGTCG
This sequence comes from Hydrozoanthus tunicans, assembly GCA_026413305.1. Classification (NCBI taxonomy): domain Eukaryota; kingdom Metazoa; phylum Cnidaria; class Anthozoa; order Zoantharia; family Hydrozoanthidae; genus Hydrozoanthus; species Hydrozoanthus tunicans. The sequence goes on from JAOBAT010117535.1 coordinate 3,021, forward strand.
ACAAACGCATGGAACAACAACAAAGTCGTCATTTGGAAATTGCAAGTCACTCACAGAAATTCTAATATAGGCAGTTATATCAAATTTTTGTCTTGCTCTCGACAGAACTTTTTTATTAGTTTCTTTGTTGTTTTAGAATAATACTGTTACATGCTGTTATAATTAGTTTTGCACTACTTGTTTTGTTTTGCACTACTTGTTTTGTTCTCTCTTCTTTCTCTTTTATGTGCACTATAGCACTTCTCATATCTGCGTAATGGCTACCACCTTTTCTAATTCAAATTGTAAGGGTTTCAAAGAAGAAAGAAAATTCTTCGTCCTTTCGAAGTCGCTTTGCTGATTTCCCTGATTTTTTTCCCTTTTAATTCGCAACATGATAAAGTCTTGAAGACAAGATAAGACATAGAAACTGCGGTTATTATGCCCTAGGCAAATGCGTTTTCGATCTTGAACTAAAAAGAAGTGTGTAATATAAGCAAGCCATCATGACTGCCTTATTTCACAGCCAAAACAAAACGTTAAACAATTGCAACTGAAAGCTTTTAGGTTGTCCGAATTTACAAAACGGAAGCCAAAATGACAGTTTGATAACAAATTAAAGTAGAAAGTGACAGCTTGCTTCCACTTAAACTTGATTTGAAATTAACCCAAATCAAGACCAGCAAAGTAGAATCAGTTGGCGAACAATTATAGGAATATGAATTGTTTCAGGTTCAGACACGACTATAAAACCTTTTTATTCTTGTGACCGGGAGTAGTAAAAGTCAATATCTAGGAGGGTAAAATGGTTAAAAATATATGGTTACAGTGTGTCTTGGTTTTTACAATACGTTTCCTTTTGGCTATAGTAGATTTTTACAGCAAAAATGAAGATATAAATTCTTATAGTTGTATTCTAAAGAACGTTTCCTTTTTGGGTGGAACTGCAAGTTATTTGACAATTTGATGATTGTATAATAATTGTTTTTAGGGAGAACACTCTGCATGAATTGCAACAACAGAAGATCCAAGGGGGTCATCCACTAGGATCCAAGAGACCTTTAGTGACAGAAATGGTAAATATATGCAATTTCAATTTTGGGCTCTGTAGAATTATTGACTACATTTTCCGATTTTTCGTTTTCATTTTGATAATTTCATAACATGCTTTTTTGATTACTTATTGGACTCCAGCTTTTGCTGTTGTTATTGAAATTTTATTTTTTCTGTACTTGGTTTAATGAAGGATCCGGATGCACCAGTGCGACAGAACAGGCCCCTGGCAGATCTCGATCTGGTATGTGGAGTATCTTACAGTTTATCTTGGTAACTTACTCCGTAGAACTGGTGATGATAAACTGATGATAATTGTTTTCTGTGCTTTGTCAGAGGGATCATGATCTAAAGCCAATCACCTCACTATACATTGCACAAGTCACATTTGCCTGAAGTTTCTTGCAGCATTTCATATTTTGTTTTGTCTATGGTAGTACCATGTGTTCAGTGGGTTTTACTGGTGTCCCGTATTCTTTTTAACGCATTGTTTGAGCTGCTGACGTTCGTGTGTGCCTTTTGGAATTTAGCCTAACATTTAAAGTGTTTCCTTATGTACAAAAAGAATCATACTTTGTTGTTGTGAAATGCAGTTTTGGGTTTAATTTTTCTTTAACACAAGTGATTACTAAGGACACGCATGGCCTTTGATCATTTTTTTTTGTACTAGGAAGATGAATTTAAGCTTCTGAGACACTTATTTGCATTTATCAGGGCTGGAAAGTTAGAAAAGGTATGTGCATATGTTCCTCATGGTGGTGAATGAAAATAGTTGTTCTAATGGGAATGATGCTAGGTTTTCGGATGCGCTGTCACTTCAGCGATGCTTTGAACGTCTTCTTCAGGAAAAGATTAGTTCAGATTTATTATTTCAGTATGATCAGCATAACTAGACAGCATGTCATTTATCAACCAAGATTGATGGGTAAGTCCAAGAATAAATTTGGGAATGCAGTACAACTACTAATAAGATTTCCAAAACAATTGTAAGAGATTTGGGATGAGTATGCTTGTCCAGAGACATGCAAAGTTTGTATGTTTGTAGGCACAGCAGCTGTGTGAAAGGAGCGGCCAGTCGTGGAGGGCTGCAACACTTGAAGGCTGGCGACTTTGGCATGACCCAAACTTAGAGAATGCCGTCCCTGAAAGTGGTTCACTGGCTCCTGTAGAGGGAAACTTATACAGAAGTGTATGGAAATCTTCCTGCTGGAAAATGTCAAAAGAGGTTGGTTAGAATAACTCTCTTTAACACCAGAAACTACAGTAGATAATTCTTAACTTGGTGTAAAAGTAAGCAAATTGTTCTAAGGTACGGTAGTCAACGTTAGGTTTCTGGCTTCTTTTGTTTTTGTATAGTTTTTGCACACATCATCATTTGTCTTCTTGTCTGTCCTTTTTAATAAATACGCTAAGATTAGACAACGTTTCATTCACTTGTCATTACGACAACATCGTCAGGTCCAAAATACTTTCACTGCCTCATTACAAAATGTCCGACTCTACATAGGCAAAAGTGTTTATTTAATTTCAATTTAGTTTGCAACTCTTATCATTGACAATTTTCATTTCTTTTTATTTAATTATTTCTCAACTTTAGTATGCCATTCTTTCTACTCAACCTTGATTTTGTTCTTTTGTCGTAGAGTTTAGCTTTGTATCCCGCTAATCTACTATTATTGTGTCATAGGCGAATAGTTTTTTGAACGATTCTATTGTCATGAAGAAGGACAGATTGTTTGCAAAGATGATTTTAGGCCTGAACAGCAAAACTAAATAATTTTTTAATTTTACCTTACTTTACTTTTACTTTACATGTTCACCTTAATTATACAGTTATGTAAAAGATAATTTAAAGTTAGGAAATACAATAGTAAAAGGAAACAACGTGACAATGTGATTTCTAGCCATATCTGACCGATATGGGCAGTCATAACGCGAGAAATGCAATTTTGGCCGAAAATTCATTTTTGCGTCCAACAAGATCGGATTTGGCCTAAACGTGCGGAAATGTGATTTCTAGCGATATCTGATCAGAACGCCAGAAATAATTTCGCCCGAAAAATCACCCTTTGGGTCAAATTAGCTCTGAATTGGCCCAAGTATGCGGAAATGTGATTTAGGCCGTACAATGACTTTTGGGTCGAGTTAGCTCGGGTTTGGCCCAAATGTGCGGAAATGTGATTTGTAGCCATATCTGACCAATCTGCCGGGCGGTTAGAACGCTAGAGTTACAATTTGAGCCGAAAAATCACTTTGGGTCGTATTAGCTGGGATTTGTCCGTGATCAAATGATCGTAAAGAACACAAATTCAAAATTGCAGACTAACAGCTACCATTTAACTTCCTAAAAACTGACCGACATATTTTAAACTAGCTTTTTAACCTACTAACAAACTAACGTACTATCTAACTTCCAGCTAACAAGCAAACTAATTAACTAACTATTAAACTGCAAGATTATAAACCATAGACTGGCTACTTAACCATTATCTGGGTTATATTTTTGAGTAACCTAAACTTGTCAGAACAGAAGTTGTTGACTTTTTTCTTAAAAGAGCAGAAACTATCAAAAGTACTAATGTTGACAGGAAGGTTATTCCATAGATCTACCATTCTATTAAAAAATGAAAACTTAAAAACATCAGCTCTAAATTTCCCCTTTGCAAGGATCGCCTTGGAATTTCGCATCGAGTAGGACCAGGCCGGCTTAAAATTAGCGTAGGATTTGACGTTGAGGTCACGGGAACATTTAAAGCATTTGGAGAAAAAGTTTAAGTCAGCGACCTCTCTTCTGTAAGAGAGGGACAATTAACCCAATTCAAGAAGTCGTCGAGGGTAGTCAAGGTCTTTTATTAGTATAAATTTGGTTGTCCTTCTTTATACACGTTCAATAGCTTAACTTTGACTTTTAGTGTGCGAAGACCAGACTTGAGCTGCATATTCGATTTAAGGACGGACAGTGGCTTTATGATAGTTTAAGTATCGATAACTGGTCGAAATCGTTTGAGCAAGCTCGGTGTACAAGCCCAAGCATTCTGTTAGCTTTGTTCACAATGTTGTTTACATGTGTATTCCAGGATAAATTTTGTGTTTAAGATACTGCCCCTGGGCTCGTATAAACGGGGCCTTAGACCGATAGTATCTTGTACTAACAGTTCAGCTCTGCAATTATGACAACAATAACAACAATGCACTCGTGATTGAATAAAGAAAAAATAAAAATTGACAAAGTTCAAGCTACCAGTTTTAACCATACTGGGGTTAATATTTACTACTGGCCTTTAAAAAGAGAAACTCAAGTCTTATGTTACATCTTCTTCAACCGCTATCAGCCACTGTACTAGGATATTTTGATAGCAGCTTGTCGTTATTAACTTGAGGACATCCAAGAACTACACTTTGTCAAACTTTACCAGCTTTGACGAGGTGGTGTTGTACCCTTACACGAAGCTTCTGAAGCTGTGGCCGAATGGGTAACACAGTCCTACCAATAATAATTTCAAAAAAAATAACATTACTGATCTACTGACAGTTGTGACAGAACATTAGTCCGCAATAGCTTTTAGCACATTTAGCTTGGCACATGTGCCTTGCTAATCGGGGAGACTTAAGATATACATAACTATTTATATCTTGTAAATTTTATATATGAAGACAAATAACAGGAAAAGGGTCTCTTGGAACTAACAGGAATCGAATAATTCAAAGAGTGAATCCAACTACTTCGAGCTTGCTTCTGTCAATGGACTAGATCAATTAAAGGTTGAATTAGAAATTAAGCAATTCTTTGGAAGAAACTAGCTTTAAAAATAAAGCAAAAAAAACCCCCCAAAATAGCACTGATAATACGGGCTTGCGCAAAAGCTAAAAATTCGAGTTTTTCTGTGACAAAAACATTTCTTGTGAGCACTATGTTTTTAGTCGATTCAATCTCTCTAGTCTATATCATTTGAACTTAGTTTAAAATGCTATCCTACAATGTGTGTGGTCAGTAAAAACAAAAAAAACAAACAAAAATTCAAACCAGCATAGAAATGTAGCGTAAAATTAGAGCGAAACTAAAGCCAATTCAGCTTTTTGATTATGTTCCAGTCAAGTCTTGAAAGTCTTAAATCTAATTAAAGAGCAAATTTGAGTTGCCAAGCATTTTGCAGATTTGTTATAATTACAGTCTATGTAGTGGCATTTCCGAATTGCCAGCGTTGAGTCTTATGGGGATTTTAAATGTTGCACGGGCAAAAAAACACTCAATCGGCTAGATTTTGCCAAACGACAGAAGGACCCCTTTTCCTTTTAACGCCCTAGATATATTTATCTTAAGTCTCCCCGATTAGCAAGGTACATGTACCTAGCTAGATGTACTAAAAGCTAAAATATTATTATTTCAGTACTCATTTATCGAAGATGTCTCAGTGTAGAGTATTGTATCATATTACAGACGAAGTTCGATATGTACGAGAGAGCGGTTTATGCAGCTTTCAGTGGCAATCTTGAGCAGGTAAGACAACCACTTTCCGGATTAGGTTAAAGCAGGCAGTCAGTATACGTAGTTAGACAGAGTTGCCATTGATAACAGTATTTGTTCGATAGTACTAGTGATGCAGTGATACTTAATTTAAACATGTGTTGTGAAGCTTATTAAAAGCAAACTTGTTAAAACATGAAGGCGCAGTAGAAATTCTAAGAAAAAATACACATTCAGGACTAATTTAGTTGAGCAGTTACTTTTGAATGCTAATGAACAGTTGGTATATGATTTACAAAATATGGTTTCAAGTGAGAATTGGTTAAAATAAGATAAACAGTGACAGTAAAGTAAACTGACATGAACAATTAGAACTTCTATATCATGTTTTGAGCGTAGGAGACCCTTACGCATAGCGGGATGGTTTTCAGCTTATCGAGTGTTGTCCTTATGTGTTTGCATCAGGTTATGTAAACACAGAAACCATTTCATATTTCTTTTATAAAATAACTAATTTCATCAAGTGCCTATTCTTGCAACGAAGGAAATCAACGCGGTTGTGGTTGCAAATCATTTGGCTTTTCGGCCGATTCTGGAATACTAGGAAAATCAAACTCCAAAGGAAAATTAAGTAAATGTTCTTTTTCCATTAATGGACTCAAAACGAAATAAAGAAAACTTAGCTAAATAAAATGCCGGGTAGACTCAGCGAAAACCGTGTTTACATACTCTCATATAAAATGTTTTTTGGCCAATCAGAGTGTGCATACTATTTGAATTATTATATAATTTACAGTAAACGGCTGCTTGTTATTGGAAGGTGTGTGTTGTATCGTGACTTTTCATGACTGCTAACACTATAGTATTGGTTTGTAGTTGATCCCTGCCTGTGAGTCGTGGGAGGATTACCTGTGGGCCTACTTTAAGGTCATGGTTGATGTACGCGTTGAACAGGTAAACAAAGTATTGCGTGTGGAACAGAAGCTTGTAGCTGGTTTTAGAATGACAAAGCTTGCCGTTCTTTGGATAATAGAATATTAATATTTTGCATGCAATAAACCTTAACCAAAGTTGTGATCAGTGTTTTCCATACTCTCTTGATTTAATAAGGGAATAAAACTACAACCAAGAACATTACAATCATACTTTTTGACTAAAAACCAGCTACAACAGTACAAGGTTGGAGCTAGTGATATGTGATCAGCTGTTAGAAACCGGAAGAAAGAAACAAAAGACATTTTACACAACAAACAGTATAATTGCAGCTCAGACTTGCTGTTATAGTCTTATTGCTGAAGCAAAGACTTCTTATAACCACAACATAATCTACCTGTATTTTAATGTTGATGAAAAACTATTTAACCGTGCTATACTTGAAAAAAATACCCTTGTTGCTTTTTTTGTCTTCTACAAGGAGCTGCGCCTGAACGCCCCAAAAGAAAGACATTTGGAAAACCTTCCATCACAGTACTGGGACCAGAGGTAAGGAAGCTCAATCTCTGTCCTGTGGCTTACTATAGAACATGAACAAAATACTAAATGCTTAGTTGCATTCGATTTCTTTCTTAACAGTCTTGATCCAGAGAAGATTTTTGCGAAACTAAAGTCCTGTGACAAAGAGGTATGAGATAATGTAGTGTATGTGTATACCTCCTGTCGTTAGTTCGAGTCCCGGTCAGAAAACTGTGTTGTGTCCTTGAACAAGACACTCATCCTCTTAGTGCAGAAACCGGCCCAATGATTTTACGTTGTAGAGCAAAATGTTTTGTAGGCATCAAATATTCGCTTATTTACCGTGTAATGTGTCGACAGTTAACCCTTTCAGTCCCAGCCAGTTTATTAACGTCTAACTTCTCCTTACATAACTCACACAATATAAGGCATTTAGTAATAAGAAAATATAAATTGATCGAGCCTAGCAAACTACCGAGGATGAAAGTCAAAATTCTCCTAAACTGGTAACAGGAAAGTATGGGTTCTAGTAGGGAGAATTTAGTAATACGTCATTTGCGTATTTGGGACTGAAAGGGTTAAGAATTGTTCTACATGCATATTTTGTAGCCAAGAGGTATGACGAGCAAACCCAGTGCAGAGTATATATAGTAAAGAGGTTGGTCTAGACTCAGGAACTGTACAGTTTTGGCCCAGCACTAAACGAGACCTTGCTTTATCTTCAGTCCATCCGAAAACAGTGTGAAGATCCTCACCACGCTGTGCAGACCTTCATAATTCTCAATAACGTGGATGGTAAGTTATAACATGAAAATTATTTTAATCTGGTTTTCTGTACAACATCGTGGTTATCTGTGGCATCACGTTTAACTCTGGATTTGGTATTTCTTGGCTCCAAGGTTTGGTTGAGGAAATGTATGAGTGGGTTCGAGATGATGCCAACAGACTCTCCAGTCATCTCCTGCGCTTCATGGTACGTGTAGTCAAAGCATATTTTGTGCATTAAGTTTAAAATATAACGTATGCAAGTTAGACGAGTTTATAGAAAATTTTGTAAAGGAAAGCAAAGTTTACTAGTATATCCCGAAATCACGCAAAATTCTACCCACAGAGCGGTACAGTGTCGTTACTATGCTCTTACTCCTGAACCGCTCTGTTATTTTCTTCAAAATATAAAACAGACAGAAAATAACAAGGCTTTATTGAAACTTTCTCAAAAAACAATTTGAAACAGGTTTTTTTTATTGAACAATGCCATAACGGTTTGATAATTGTCCCCAGCAGTCAAATTCTATTATAAATTTAGTATCCGCAGGAATAAAACCTGTAAAACAAGGAAAGAGTAGTCAAAACAAAAGTTATGAAGATATTTCTATGGCATGCAGAGCCTCCGTTCGGGTACCTCTGCACTGGGGAGAACTCTGTCACGTCATTAGCATTTTGAGACGGACTACTGTTCTGTAATGAGAGAAAGTTGAAAATGGTAAATTTTAGTGAGAACGCAATTTCAATCGTTGTGAGAAGTTTCACGTGTTCGAATCTGTTCAGAGAGAGATAACAGTGGTTAACAGATATGATGCAAGATTTTGTATCGTTTCGGGCTTTGTTTTATCACTAAATCACTCAAGTGTAACCTTTAACTCGAATGACAAACACTCACACGTACTTAGGCATTTTAACGAATAAAAGGAGGCATGTTCCACAAAGAGTTTCACAGTTATTGCTTCAGACGCCACAAAATATACCAAATTATGTTTAAGGAAACAAAGCACATAAAACGGCATAAACCAAACCTCAACTGTTTCTCACACAAAACTATTTCTTTTTCTGTAAATAGTCTCTTTATATAGAAAATCTTGTTAGTTTTGCCAAACTTTAATCGAAAGTTATGCTCTATGTTTTCTCTGCAGGCTCACCTTGTCCTGTTTTTTAGGGCTCATGTGCTGGAGACAAAGGTACTCGCCTTTCACTGTTATTCTAACTTTGATTTCCTTTGTTCTGTTACACATCATAAGCTTAAAACCTCCAACACTTATAAATGAGTGTTTCCAGGAAGTATACGAATCGTGCTATGACACCAATGATAAAGATTTTAATCTTTGCAGGTTATCGATTTTTCCTTGACTACCTTAGTTATTTACAACTGTTACTAATTTTATTGTTGTTATTAATATTGGTATAATTATTATTATTTTTGTCATTATTATTACAAAGTTAAATAAATAAATAAAAATATCGGGCCCTAAACATTTGGACTTCATTGTTTTGCCCCTCGATCAACTGTTGATATTTTCGAGTTCCTAAGTCCTGATACCCGAAGCGACAAGGGTTTGGTGTGTGGCAAGCCAGAACCAAATTTGGATGACGAGTTGCAATCACTGTGAAAGTGTCTGCATACCGGTTTTATAGTTTGTAACAAATTTCGTTTTTCTCGTTTGGGTTATTAATTTGTTATTGGCAAATAGGGTTGCTTTTCGTTTCATTCATTCTTCCCCCTTTAGATCTTCTCCTTAGGAGTAACTTTGTCAAACCTTCGTTAGGTTATCAAATTTAAAATAGTACTTTGTGATGAACTTGATGAAAATGACGACTTTCTTTATAACAAACATGTTTCGGCAGTTCTTACTGCCTTCGTCAGTGCAACATGTTTACAAATTCGTAAGTGAGTAGATATATGTGTTTTTATTAACATAGAGAACAAAGTTAACAATAGTGTTATAAAGAGAAAGGGTTGAAAAACTTTAATGGGTTGTGTCAAAATTGTTGCTGAAAACTAAATAATCTTTGTGATTACGCAGGATGACCAAAGTATATCCATTTTAAAAGCATATATTGAGGTAAGGAAGGTTTCGCTAACTAATTTCCTTGATTTCGATAATAAGAAATAATGTGTAAACCTACTTAAAACGTTAAAAGGTTGAAAGTAACGGAATTTCAAAATGCGTTTACCAGGCCTGGAAATGATGTAGAGTTTGAAAATGTGTTTTTTCCAAGCCTGGAAAAGTCGCGGAAATAAAAATGCATATTTCATGCCTCGTGGAAATCAAAAATGCATTTTCCATTCCTCGTGGAAATCAAAAATGCATTTTTCTAGGGCTGGAAAAGTTGTTGAATTTGAAAATGCACTACGTTTCCTAATAAAAAAAAGAAATGTTATTATTGAGCGCAAAATTATCGAAAAAACCTCGGTAACTCACGCATGTCGCACATTTGGCATTTCAAGTTTATTTAAAGCGTGAGTGGCCTGTTTTGTCGGATATGACTTTGGTTTCTCGATATTTCTTGGTCGTGAAAAAATGACATTTTGTCATGGAAAAGAAACGTAAAAGTGGTGGAGTTTTATTCCTCATTCTCTGTGAGAACCCTGTTCTTTCATTTTATAACCTTTACTCCAATTAAAACCAATTTTTGTCGTTTCAGAACTCTTTTTAATGCAATTGTTCGGTCGTTCCATTCTTTTTACTTACATTCTTTTACAAGTAAGTTTTGACATTATTTTTCTTGCTAAGAGTGTAACTCGAGAACCCACTGTGTTTTCCCGTAGACGCTCATCAGTGAGGGTCAAACAACGCTGGTTGCGACTTACACTGCAACGTTACCTCCTGACCTGCAGATCGACACCTACGCCGGCTTCCTTGAAGGTGAGCTTTATCACATTCTTCATCACGGGAAAATGCACTCATTTCAGTCTTTCAAGTGATCCTTCTTTTCCTACTATTTCCTACTTTTTTAACCCTTCTCCTAATTTTCCTACTTTTGTCTTGAAATTCCTACTATTTCCTTCTTTTTATATGCCGCAATTTCAACAAATTGTGCAAGGTTGTATCATGCAGGAATAGGGAGTAAGCCTTGCAGGTGTT
>JAOBAT010117546.1:0-13829 GCA_026413305.1 Hydrozoanthus tunicans
TAATTAAAATTTCAATTGTGCCCCCCCCCCCCCCCCCCCTTCAATACCCAATAAATTTTTTTGCCACCACACATGGACAACGAAAAACAAAAAAATGTTTCACACGCAGTAATGAGAAAGTTTTGTACATATAGTCATCTTCCTATGGTCAGACTTACAAATATTTAACTTCAGTGAAGGAAAGGGGGAAAAGAAACAAATTAAGAATCAAATATGTGCACATGCAGTTATGTTTCTGTAGTCAGGTTTACAAGTACTTGATTTTAGTGAAAAAAAAGTGAAAAACAAACTAACACTTGTAAAAGTTCACCTAACACATGTTTCTGTTCTCAGATTTATAAGTACTTGATTTAAAAGAAGGGAGAGTGAAAAACAAACATAACAAAGGTTAATCCATGAACAGCATGTCATGTAATTAAAACTATATTGGTACAACATAATAGTTACAAGTACTTAAATTAAGTGAAGGGAGGGTGAAAAAATAAACATGCAAGGTTTATGAACACATAATACAGATGTATGTATATGCAGTCATGTTCCTCTTTGTCAGCTGTATAACTATTATTAAATTCAAATAGTTAGTTTTGAAGGGAGGGTGAAAAACAAACAAAGGTCTTTGAAAAGTCCCCTGTATAATATACACCAGTCATGTTCCTGTGGTCATACCAACATAATACTGTAATCTAACTACCAACCCATGGCCAGTGCTTGCTGGTTTCAATGCCATCAAAGGTGTAAGATTTACACTCGACTCCTCTGACTGTTCATCTACTGCAGGGGACTTGCATGGTGACTGCAGGAGACATGAACAGGCATACATACACTTCAGAAACTTTAAGCATTCAATGTTGCTTTACATACTAATTATTTGTGGCGTTGTATGCCAATGTGTCAAGAAATGAGCTTAGTTTATTTGTTTTTAGTTTGTTGTTAATTGTGTTGCAAAAGGTCAACTTAACAGAGTTGACAGAAAGTTTTGGGATGCACTATTGTAACTAAACCAAAAAAAATGCATCTGTCAGAAATCAAGTAAAAGCAGTTACTTTTGGTCAGTATTCAAGTCATGTAAAACACACCACAGTAAATTTTTCATGTTCACATGACATTTATTTTGAAGCTCACAACTTCCCACTAGCCAAAATTAAAAAGTTAACCTGTTTCATTTTAGTGACAGGTAACACTCAACAAACCATTGATTTATGTCTAATACAGAAATTTTCATTTGAAATTTGCAAGGTTTCATTGTGTGAGTAGCAAAAGTTATACTACTGTATACACACTGTAATAAATCAAGGTATAATATTGCATATAGTGATCTGTACATACATCTAACTCATGGCTGTGTCTTGCAAAATGCTGTACAGTGCTTAATTGTCTTGGGGTTTCTAAAGAAGCCAAGTTTAACAAAGCTTTTTCTTCAACCTGAAAATATATAAGTAAAAATGATTATCGTCATATGGGCAAGGTAATCTTCAAAAATGATATGGGAAGAATAGACACCATAATTAAGATCAAAAGAGTTTTGAAAAAAGGGGACCCTACCCCCTTCCGCCCATGCACACCTTCAGGCAGTTCAGTATCAAGCTTCTTGTTTAAAAAAAAAAGCATTAAACAAATATCCCCTAATTTGGGTCTGAAAGATCAATGATTGCCTAAGCTGGGCTGAGACAAAAGAAGGGCATGGCTACATGCTACATAGTCAATTCATTGAAAAATGGGAGGCGACTAAAACTTACTAATGTTGCAAAAAAAAGAGGGGGGGGGGCAGGCCCCCTAGACCCCTCCCCTGAACCCACCAGTGAAAACCATTATTTATACATAAAAAGGGTATTTGTAGTTTCACATTAACGACCACTGAGGTGAAGTTAACAACATGCTTGAATTTGTAGCTTAATTCTAATTGCTGTGCAGAGAAGCAGAATAGCACTCAAAGTCCTTAAACACAATAATTCTCCTTTTCTCCTTTGCCCAGCAACCTGCTGTTCATAAAGCAGATTTTTAAATGGCACTTCAGCTTAGGTTCAAGTGTTGATAGCCATATTGGTTTTCATTGTCAATGCTGAGCACTGCTTTACAATCTGAACTCTGCTCTTTTCCTCAAAATCATTCCAATAACTACTATGTACAGTAATTACCTTCCAAAATCTGTCCTCAATAATTCCATTTTAAAGCTCCTAATATGCACTACATACACATCATGGGTAGACCATAGAACTCAGATAACAACAGCTGTGTATGAAAGTACATGTCCTAGACAAAATGCTTCTGTGACCATGGTAAAATTGTTTGGACAAGATACAACCAAAAAGATAATACTTTGATAAAGATTGTATTAATTTTTTAATAATCAGTCTTTCTTGAAAAGCTTAGAAGAAACAAAACATAGAATAGTATTTCAGTAAAAATTATTGTCCTTATATCCAAAATTATTTAATCAGTCTTAAAACATCTTTTCAAATGTAAACTACCCACAGGAATTCCTGCAAAGCTCCTTATAATCATGCACTGCACATGTAGATAGACAGTATTCACAATGCAACAGCAGAGTATGAAAGTGCATCCAAGAGAAAGTGCCACTGCATGTTACCATGAAAGACTGAATTAGTGAATATAACTAAAAAGTTAAACTTTGATTGTGGTGAAGTTTTTTATTTACTTTAACTTCCTCTTGAAAAGTTTGGAATAAGTCATTCACAGTCACTAAAATACTATTCTGGAAATTGAATGGCTCGTTCTTAGGTTTTCAAGAAAGAATAGAAATTAAAACTTAAACCCAATCAAGATAGCTGTTTTATTGTTCCCCATTGTTCTCAACCGTACATCGAGAAACCTGAAAAGCAAAGCAACAGAGTGAATTTAGTGCACAAATTAACCTTCAGACAGTTCAGTTGTTTAGTTAACTTTGCCCGCAAGTGTTTCAAAAAGTCTTCTTCCTTTTGCAACATCTCGGTCTGTTGTTTAGCTGCCGCCATCTGTATTAATTACTCCCTGGTGTCGCTTCCTATCCACATTATATTCATCTTCTTTTCTAAAGAAAGAACTACTCTCCAACAATCCCAACGTTGAACAGAACGTTCACTATATTTTTGTACCCAGGCTCCTAACACACATATTTTTATCTCTCCAGCCCCCCACCCACCACTTACTTAGAAGCTGATGCGCCTTCGCATATGAGTTCTGAATAGCCTCTAAACGGTAACTCAGGTATAGTTGATTTATATAAACGAGCACTTTTTAATATAATTAGCTACTTTTTTGTGTCAGCATAATTTATATGTCGAACTCGAAGTTAAAAATGCGACATGTATCAATAATTGTTCAAACTAAACTAACTTTATTTATCGTCGTTACGCTGAGAGTGGTTGCCCATTCTCCCAAACCAGTGGCTTATGTATGTCGACTGACACAATTCATATTTCGATTGTATCACGAACTTTTCTCTAAAACTGTTTTGACATTTATCTCGAAATCTCCATACTTATCTCGACGTCATGACGGTAAACTTTCCGAAGATGGAATATTACTATTATTACTATTCAATCAGCTACACTAAAAGAGTACACTCGTAGACTTAATATACAAGCAAGGCGGTTCATTACATGGTGCCAGAAGTAAAAAATGGAACATATGAAGCCAATAGGACCACTGAAGATGGAAGGAAACATTGCCGAAAACTGGCTATAGTGGAAACAGCGGTGGAGCTAATACGCCACAGCGAGTGGAGCAGAAGCAAAACCTCAGTAGACACGGTGCGCGGCGTTCCTGCACACCACTGGGGAAGACGCACGAAGACTGGACCGATTATCGCGAAGCTTGAAGCCTACTGTACACCGAAGAAAACGAAACCTACATTTTCAACTCCTGGTCACAGAATGGACAGACGCTCGACGCGTTTGTGACGGATTCACGGGCAAAAGCCAAACCGTGCGGACGTCGTGGTTTTAGACACAAACCAGAGGAATGTAAGGCGTATGGCCAAGAAATGCCACAAGTGCAAGAGCAAAAACGATTTTGCATCCATGTGCAAGACAAAGAACGCCCCGCCAAAGAAAGTTTATAAAGTAGACACAGAAGGTGAAAGCGACGACTCAATCGATGAGTTATCCCTGGGTGAAATTGGTTCCACAAATATTAATGTCAATGAGCTCTTAACCTTAAACGTAGAAGCCAAAGATATCCGCTTCAAAGTTGACACGGGAGCGCAATGCAACGTCATACTGGAACAAATCTACAAGACTCTAAAGCCAAAACCAAAGCTACAAGACTCAAAAACTAAGCTAAGCGCTTACGGGGGAATAAAAATACGATTGTTAGGGAAACGTTCTCCGACAGTGAAGCGTGACGAAAAAGAGCTAACCGCAGAATTCTATGTGGTCACAGCTTAGCAAAACCCCTGATCGGTTTGGAGTCATGCCAGAAACTGGATCTGATAACAATCAACAAAAATTTGAATGAAGAAATTGAGATATCTGTTCACAGTTTGGTGATGGAAGTTCCTGCGATTCCTTAGAGACTTAAGGAACTGAAAATGGAAACAGAAAAAGACGCGACACTACCAACTTTACAACTGGTTGGCCCGACCACAAACGGGAAGTGAATTCAATCATTTCACCTTATTGGAGAATTAAGGACGAGTTTAGCGGGGCTGAGAGCCTTAATTTAAAATCACAACTTATTATCTCACAATCTATGAGAGAGGCGATATTGGATTTAATACATGCAAGTTGCGTGCGCGAGCCATCATGTATTTGCCTGGCATGTCACGCGATATCCACGACAAGGTCAACAAGTGAAAACAGGCACAAAAACGGCCATGGCAAGAGATCGGCTCAAGATCGGAACTCAAAGGAAAAGTGTACTCGGTAGTTGTAGATTACTATTTCAAGTTCATCGAGACCATCCTTATGCGTGACAAACTTGCCGGAATTGTGGTAACGTGTATGAAGTCTTTATTTATTATTATTAAGACCTACTCACACCACTTGTTCCCAACACTGGAGTCAAGGAGGAGCTACAGGCCTGTCAACAGAGGCAAGCCCACTATTACAGCAGGGGAGCAAAACATCTCAAGCCACTGAAACCGAATGAAGGCATCAGACTGAACTACAAAAAGAATTGGATTCCTGCGAAAGTAAACGAAGAGACAGGGACTCCGCACTCATACATAGTCACAACAGAGAATGGCCGAGAATATCGGAGAAACAGGCGACACCTAGATAAAAGGATTATAAGTAAATAAATACATGTAAGTGGAAAACGTAAAACCAACCTGATGAGTGTTGCTCATGCAGCACGAAACAACGTTGTAGCGACGGACTAACCAAGACCACCATTTTGGTTTTTTATATAAGTAAATAAATATGTAAAACAAGGGAAAAGGCTGGCAAAAGTGCATAAAAGGTCCGTTAGTAGGAAATTATTTTTGGTTAAAAAACCTAGCCGCTTTTCACAATTTAAAAACACGTTTCCATTTTGTTAATGAAGGATGCTGGCCGGACACTTGCCTGACGGGCAAACGACCGTGAACAGTTATACTTGCCCGAACTCAAAATCTAATTGTCCCGGAGAACAGGACGGGTCTTTTTTCGAGCTTTGAACAAATCAAACGGAACACACTACCAACAGTGGAACTAGAAATTGTTTCAGTGCCAATAGTGGCGTCTACAAACAGAGTATTGTTTTCGGTCAGGCACTGCAAGGCTTCAAGCACCCTTTGCCTTCTTGCATCTTAAATGTTGACCTCTTTAATTGTACTTCGAGCCGAGGTATATATCGACATATAAATTATGCTTACGCGTGAATAACATGCGAAAGAAAATAGCTATGGCCCTTAGCTAGCGGGGCTGCTTGGTGTAAACAAATTAATGTATCCCATCTTTTGAGCACCGTCAATTATATTCTAGATAACGAAAAACACCTTCCCTATTAGGAAAGGGAAAAAATAGTTGGATGAATGATCTGTTTAGAATGAAAGTCCTTTCACTAAAAATTAATGCTAAAGCAGCACAAATAAAGCAGTGGAACACAATTTTGGAGTAGCAGTACAACCACGAAATGACACTCTGTTCACTGTTAGGGGGCTGTATTAAAAAGCAACCTTTTTCATTAGGAACTGCCGATAAGTTCACATAATGGATTGCTTGCGATTCTTCTGTGTCAATGCAAAAACAGTTGCATCAATTGGTAACCAACTCACTGTCGTTGACCAGGTTATAATTTTCGCAGCATGGAACTGGTCCCAGATCCAGAAGATTTCGACGTGTCGCCTCTAACTGGTTTTGTTCCTGAAAATCCACCGCTGGTAAGTTGGCAAGCTTGGTTTCTAATTGATATTTGCTAAGGTATTCTTTTAGAAATTTTTAACGTAGTCAAGCACGGCAAAGGCTGTACAGAAGCCATAGTGCGGTTAGCACACAGACGTGATGCGTGAATTTAACCGAGAGCTCTTGTTCAGCTCTGGCTGGACTACTGTATTGTGCCCTTTTATTCGACTTGTTTCCAGTCGACTAAATTGTTTCATTTTGTTTTGGTGAGTTGATAATGAAAACGGGTTTGCGACTTACTTTGCAGAAGCGACTTAACTCTTACTTCAAAACTTGGGACGATCTGGCAGATTCATTACCAAATTTTGTGAAAAATGGACAATTGAGAGATATAGTTCACGAGGTGAGTTGGATGCAGAAGAAAAGTTTGTTCTTTTCACCATTTCTTATATGTTTTGTTTCCAAATAATCCTAAAAGCTAGCGTTGAAAACTGTGAAAATTAGACACGTGGACATACCAATTAGCTACTGCCGTGCAGACAAGCAAACCAACATGAATATTTTTCTGCAATATCTTTTTTCATCAAGTCCTGGCTGCCAAAAGCCGTTGCCGATCTTGTGTTACATAATATTGGAACTTGGAAACGGTTTTACTTCTACTTGATCAACTTTTGCCGTCCAGTTGTTACAATCGAGAGTCTTTTCGTTTTCAGTTACCTTTGTTGGACTTTAGCAAGCTAGAAACAACAGAGGAATACTCGAGGGCGCATTTAGTGTTATCAGCTATTTCTAACGCTTACGTTTGGTGCAAAGGAGAAAAGGGGGCGGCTAAGGTATGTAGTGTTTTTTCTTGGTTGTAAATTACGGGTTGATAAAAAATGAAACTGACAGCGCTAGAATTTGGATTCTATACGTTATAAAACGACTTTCCAGTTTAATGAACTTAAAAGTGTTTCAATTAAGATGAGTTTAAAAGTATTTCAATTAAGATGTGTCAAAAAGTGTTTCCATTAAGATGTGTCTTGAACGGTTTAACAAATAACAACTATCCCAAGAAGGGTAGGTAGAAATATACCAAGACGCGAAGCGTCGAGGTATACACCGACCCTGACGGGAATAGTTGTTTTAGTATTTACCAGAAGATAGGGATAAAATGCACTTCATTTTCAAAGAAAGGACAAAATTAAAGTTTTTTTTATTTCTAGCACGCGCGCTTCGTGTACATTTGAGTTTCGTGTACATTCTTCAGCGTTTTTTGAAGAACATAAATGTTGTGGATTTTAAGCAGATTTTGAAAGAAAAAGTTTCGTCCTACCCATTAAAACCAAAAAGTCAAATCTTGTTGTCCTCTTTGTGTTTTTTGGAATGGTTCTTCGTGTAAAGCAACCATTTCCTCATCTATAACTAACGGGTAACGCGACGTAATTTTAACTACATCCTCAAAATCATTTAATAGTCATGGATACTGCGAGATACGGGAGCCAATCAGAGCGCTCCAAAATCGATCGATGTTGGTGGCTTTGGTAAATACTATAAAGTTATAGTAGACAGAAAACGTTTTCACTTTTGTTACTTTCCACGTTTTACCATCTTTTCTCTCAATTTAATTATGTTTTTTACTCTTAATTAACTCTACATAAATGTTTTTAGCTGGGTAAAGCTTTTGAGTGTTCTTTTGTGTAGGTTTTGCCAAAATCTCTTGCTGTTCCATTGGCTAGAGTCTCGGATTATTTAGGTAGGAGTTAGTTGTTTTGTTACAATTGTTTTAAAGCATTCACCTCTAAGAAGTATCAACGTTGAATGGTGCTACGAGTAGCCCGGCCTATCTACTTGACGCAGCTATTAGAGCTGTTGAGGGGCCTGGAGACTATGGGTAGCTAGTCTTTTGACTTAGTTGTCGGTTTGTCCTGCTGGCAATCCAGGGGTGTGACAGTGGATTTGCAACATGTTACATACTATTTTGCAGGAGGGGGGAGGGGAGGGGAGAGGGTGTTGCAAAACGTGTTAATTCTTCGACTAACCAAGAATAGTGAAAGATATGGAGCTAGATATCTAGAAGCGGATACACGAGGTAATCTTTATCATCTTTAGGGTTAAATCCTGTAGTCTGTCACTACTCGTTTATTCTTCACAACTGGAAAAAACTTGATGACGAAAGGTAGGTTGCAATTTATATTTCGTAAAGAGGTACTCAAACAAATACGCAAGAATAGAATCGTATTTTAGTTTTTGCCGAGTAAGCAACGGGTGCACTGCCTTTCTTCTTTATAAATTATAAGTAATAATTTTTTGGTGGATACTCAAAAGTTGCAATTTTTCTTAAAAACTCATTGGAGCTACTCGGCCCTCTAAATATCTAGAGCTTTGACCTCGCCCCCATCCTCCGTCTCTCTTTCTTACTTCCTCCGTCCCTCCCTACCACCATCTCCCCCTCCCTTGCTCGACCTGTTATCCTTTCTCCGTCCCTCCCTACCACCGTCTCCCCCTCCATTGCTCGACCTCTTATCCTTCCTCCGTCCCTCCCTACCACCGTCTCCCCCTCCCTTGCTCGACCTCTTATCCTTTCTCCGTCCCTCCCTACCACCGTCTCCACCTCCCTTGCTCGACCTCTTATCCTTTGACCGTCCCTCCCTACCATCGTCTCCCCCTCCCTTGCTCGACCTCTTATCCTTCCTCCGTCCCTCCCTACCACCGTCTCCCCCTCCCTTGCTCGACCTCTTATCCTTCCTCCGTCCCTCCCTACCACCGTCTCCACCTCCCTTGCTCGACCTCTTATCCTTCATCTGTCCCTCGCCCTCATCACCCTTCCTTTGCTCCGTTATTCCTTTATCACTCGCCCCTTTTCTTTGTCACTCCCTCCTTTTCTTCGTCCCTCCCTCCCTTTCTTTGTCCCCCTCCTTTCCTCCATCCCTCGCTTCTACCTCCGTTTCCGCCCTCTCTTATACTATTTCGTCTCTCCCTTTCTTCTTCCTTCACTCTCTTACTCCTTGATAACTCGCTCCCTTTGTCCGTCTCCCTTTCCTCTGCCCTTCCCTCCATCTCCCATCCCTCCCTCCAACCACTCCCTCTTGTCTCTTCCACCTTCTTGCGCTCCATTCATCCTCCGTCTTTCGCTCCCTTTCTCCCTCCCTCCCTTCCTTCCTCCCTCCCCTCTCCTTTTCTCCCTGCCTTTCCAATAGTAGTATACAATCAATGCGTTATTCGATCTCACAGGTGGTTACTGACAATGATATTATCAACTGCACTTTTACCAACTAATTATATATTTCCACAACAGTCACAAGTTGGCTAATTTGCGATTTCACTTTTTTCCTTTCAATAGGCCACTGAGCATGGAGTAAGTATTGGAATCACAAACGTTTTTTTCCTGCTCATCCGGTTACCCTCACATTCTTCTGTTTCCTCTTTTGCTCTTTTTTTCATTTTCTTCCTATTCCTAATATCTTTATTCTTGTTCTTCTTTTTCTTTTCGTTCCAGTTTTTCTTACATTTTTCCTTGTTGGTTTTTTGTTGTCAATTTCCACTTTCGAGTTCGTATTCCTCTTCTTTGTCTTTGTCTTTTAATTTTGTTTTCCTAAATTTTCTTTTGCTTTGTCCTTTCTCCTCCTCTTAAATCATTTTATTCTTATGTCCTAAATTTTTGTTTCATACGCTTTTTTAGTGTTTTTTTTTCTTTCGACATGCTTCCCTCAGTAACACTTCTTCTTCCTTTTAAACGCAGAGTTGTTCACCATTATTTGAAATCCTTGTTCGGAATTGTTATCTACGCAGAGACCCGCGGTTGACTCAAACGCCGCAATGTGAATCTCAACAGAAGATAAAAAATAATTTTCATTTTGCTGTTTATAGTAACACCTCAACCTTGGTATCAATAACCGGGTGTGCGTCAGAGGAAGCCTTTGTCAAAATTCCTTTCCAAATCGAGCTGGATGCAGCGTCAGCCTTGCAGGTTGTATTTACAACTGCGATTATACAGCTTGCAAATAATCTCATTGTTGTCAGCAAAACTATAGTTTTTTAATGTTAAAGAACTGTTCAGTTGAGGGTTAGTTTGTATTATTTCATTTGGGATTAGTTTGTATTATTTCATTTGGGAATTTCCTTTATAAATCTGCTACTTGTTCTGAATTGAAAAAATAGAACAGCATATGTCTGAGCCAATCAAATCTCAGAAATTACACAAAAAGCCAATCAGTGTAGTTGTCGCGCGCGTCCATCAGCAAGACAACCTGCAGTTTCTTACCTTCCTACCCTCAATTTGCAAAGTTTTACTCTCTGTTCAGTTTGGCTTTTGTTTGATAGAAGAGACGAAAGTCTGAGGCAAAGAAACAATGGCTTCAACCTAAATACTTCAAAGAGCCCCAAAACTTGTTTGAGGGCCTCCGCAGATTAGACGGATAGTTATCAACAGCTGATTGTTCTCGACAACTAAAAGTGGTTGATTTCTTTTTGTGATATGGTTGGCGACCAAAAAACATAGTGTGTGGGAGATGTTGTTGAAGAATAAAAGCGACATTTTGCGTTGTCGACGGCTACCAGTTCCCCTTCTGAAAAAAAGGAAACTACGAAGTTGCGACTATGTGTTTTGGTCGTCCACCACATTTATTTGTTGACAGCAAATAGTTATCGACAACTAATCGTCAAAAGCTGGGAAGTGAAACACGAGTCCTTGAAGGCATCCCGTAGTCAGCAAGTAGCAGGCAGTAAAAAGCTGTGTAACTAATACGTAGTAAACGTTATTTTGCTCCACTGCGCACAAACAAAACCTTCAAATTGAGATTCTGACGTTGCAGTGCTGCGCATCCCCAGTTGAGATTGGCAAATTCATTGTAGGGAGGCAGGATGGCCGAGTGGTTGGCGCTCGCGCCTCCCACCTCTCTGGACCCGGGATTGAATCCTGGGTTTACATGCGGACTAGGATTTTTCGATCTTCTTCTGACTCCGAGGGTTTTTCTCCGAGTTCTCCTTTTTTCCTCCCTCTACAAGATCGACTTTAAATATCGCCAAGACCTGTGCCGAGGGCCATATGTTAGATAACTTCCACAAGGTTAATATGTTTTACCCTCGTTAAATAAATAAAGTTTAGTTTGGTTTTAGTTATTGTATTAAAAAAATTATATAAGAGACAAATATTGTTATTATTCGCATGCCTCATCCAAAAGTCGCCAATTTGATCGCAATTTGGCCAATAAGTATAAGTGAGATCTTTTTGAAGACCACTTAGTATACATCCAACATCTGTGTATAAATCCTTGTATTATTGTCCTAAAAATGTCCTGTTTTCAAGCCGTTTAGAATCCCAGTTTTTTTCCTTAAAAGTTCCTTGGGACGTAAGAACATTCGTAATTGTTGTAGGTTCTTGTATGTCGCTATCACAAACTTAATGGCCTATATTTTCCTTTTAGGCAATTGTAAAGGCTCAAAAGGTAGGATGTTATATCATTAGAACACGAAATTTATTTTACTCATTGACTCGAGCTTTAATTGATTATTTAGGACTAAAAC
Organism: Hydrozoanthus tunicans; assembly: GCA_026413305.1. Classification (NCBI taxonomy): domain Eukaryota; kingdom Metazoa; phylum Cnidaria; class Anthozoa; order Zoantharia; family Hydrozoanthidae; genus Hydrozoanthus; species Hydrozoanthus tunicans. The sequence continues at coordinate 11,769 of JAOBAT010117546.1, forward strand.
ATGACTTATGGTGGTTGCGTGGTATGTAAGACTTTTGTGGCTATTGTCGTGAATGACTCTAGCTGCTAAAGTTTGACTTACATTGTGATACGTTAAAAGGCCAATAAGATTAACTTGCTGGGGACGTCCAGGGAACTTTTCGAAGGTATCTGTGAGTGTCTATAAAACATGTTTTTAAACAAGACAGTTATTGTAAGACAATTGTTTCAGGCTGTGAAAGAACATGATGAAACCGTAATTATGAATGCACTCGACAGTATGGGAAGGACGTTTCTTCAAATGACAAAATCCCTCTTGCGAATCAACGGTAAGTCTGTTTTTGTATACGGAAAAAACTAACACAGCTAGCATGCCAGAACGTCAACGTAAAAAGGTAGTTCTTTTTAGCAAATTATAATCAGTTATGTCGATTACTAGTTATTACAAATCATTTAAACCGTAGAGTCTCCTTTGTTCTCATCCTCATGTGGATCCAACATCTACACATTCCAGCTCCTTTTTATCGTCGTCCTCCACATCTTCCGGAAGATCCAGCTCTTTGACACTCCAGCCTCTTTTAAAGTCGCCTTCCTCTTTCTTCAGAACATCCATCTCATACACACTCCAGCCCCTTTTTATTGTAGTCCTCCTCTTCCTCAAGAAGAACCAGCCCTTACACACTCCATCCCCCTTTTATAGTCGCCTTCCTCTTCCTCCAGAAGATCCAGCTCTTACTCCAACCACCTTTTATCGTGGTCCTCCTCTTCTTCCAGAAAATTTGACAAGCTCTTACACACTCAAGTCCCCTTTCAGTGTCCTTCTCTTCTTCTTCCAGAAGATCCAGACTTTACACACTCCAGCCCCCTCTTAAAGTCGTCTTCCCCTTCCTCAAGAAAATCCAGCTTTTTTCCACTCCAGCCCCCTCTTATTGTTGTCCTCTTCCTCCAAAAGATCGAGCTCTTACACACTCCAGCCCCCTTTTTATTGTTGCACTCTTCTCTGTTTACGGGAAACAAAAAATTTAGCTTAATTTCGAAACCCATATCTTTACACTTTTCTCGCTTTAGTTGATCATGCTTTTGGCCAACCCTTGGTCCCCTCATCCAGGGGATTGAAGTCGGAATAGCACGTATAAACAAAAAGCGATGAAAAGTAACGCAGTAATAATGAGTCTTAGAGTTGGTATTGTTGTCTTTTTTGTATCTATAATCGTCTTTGTAGCGCAAAACAGGGCACTTTCGTTTTTTTATTCTTAATTTAGATACTTGCAATCCATGGGAGTTTTACAACACGCTAAGGCTCTATTTAGAGGGGTAAGTAACGGTAATATCCATGCATTGCATTAGTTCGTATTTCTTATTTTTTTAGTACCTTTGAACCACCTATTAACTGGGAATAGAGAAGCGATTCTGACTAGCAGAAAATGTTATCGCTCCGGTGGAACTGTGCGACCATTCCAGCCATCTGTGTAGTTCTAAAGGCTAATTTCATTTTTTATGAATGTTTCTTGCTATCCTTTTCAATCAATGCTTTAGCTGTTTCTTTCTTGCCGAACGTTTAAAACTTATGACCAGCCATTTCCCATTCTCCATGCCAAAGCCTATAATGATGTGACTGCACCAGTAACTTTCCATACTCAATAGATGCTGTGATATTTGTTCAAAAACTTTTCAACAAAGAGTTTTTCTGTAGCCCCGGGTTTCAGGCCGACCTGGGACAGAGAAATGATTTGAGTGAATTTATGTTAATGATTATAACGTTCTTTACGCCTCTAAATCAAAATAACGCTGGCACGCAACTCTAATTAATGGCAATTTTTTATATGTGGAACAGCAACCGTAAGCTGACCGTTTGTAACACTTTAACATGATCTTAACAACTTAAGTCTTTTGCTAATCGAACTCAACAAATTTTTTTTAAGATGGAAAAACAGTAAAGCATTACCTGAAGGACTCCTCTACGAAGGAGTGAGCTCTCATCCGCTCCAGGTAGTTGATCTTTAAGTACTACTGCCATGACTACTACTACTACTACTACTACTACTACTACTACTACTACTACTACTACTACTACTACTACTAC
>JAOBAT010117579.1:0-13828 GCA_026413305.1 Hydrozoanthus tunicans
CGTTGAGTGAGGCAGTATGTGAGGAGTGTTGGATAAGAAGTGTGTTTAGAGGGTGGGATAGAAAGTGTGTGGGGTGGGGTGAGATAGGGAATGTGTAAGGAGAGATGCCCATGCCCAAGGGAGGGAGGGAGGTGTAGGGAGTATATGGGGAAGGTTGGATATGGAATGTTTGGGAAGGATGAGTTATTCTTAGCTGAAAACTCTTACTGAGTGTCTTTATTGATAATAATTTTTCAATACATTAGACTTTGTTTTTACAGCTTTAATTTTGTAAGCCGAAGATGTTTTTGATTTTTTTTGAAAGCAGAAAGATGTATATGAAGGATATTTAATTGTTTTATTCTTTGTCTTTCAAGAAACATTTTATCTAGTAAACACTGCTAAATTCTCTCAACTAATCTCATGCAATATAGAAGAGAGTTTTGCCTCACATCTTTAGTTTGCTATGTTTGATCAATCCCCATTTTGTCATTATGAGGTGTCTTATATTGTATGAGTTTTGTAAGGAGAAATTAGCTTTTAATTAACTGGTTTGGTTAACAAGTCTGTGCGTCCTTACGACACGTTCAATCTGGGTACTGTGTGTGCAGAACATAATAATCAGGGGTACACTAGACAGTACATTGTACTAAAATATAATTAACATTAATATTTTTCTTTATGTCATTTTTTTGGTTTTGTTCCTTTTTATAACATAGTTTTGAATTATTTTACCAAGCTTATTTATTATCAGTTGTTTTTCTTACAGTTTTGTCTTAATCAGCTGTAAAAGGATTAGCAAGTTGCTCAAATTACTTATCGCATGTAATTGACTCTAAAGTTGTGTTATTTTTGACTTTTAAACTGCAAGAAAAGCAGTTTTAGAAATTTTTTTCAGAGTTCAATTTTCACTGACAACTGTTTCACTTTTATCACAGCGAGACAGTCCATGGATCTCAATCATTACTGACAGTAAATTAACTTACCCATTCAAAAAGTTGTAGGCAGTGGCTCAGCAGTTAATGAGTTCGACTTCTAGTCCTAGGGCCACAAGTTCAAGCCTTGGTGTTGTGTCCATGAGCAAGACACTTATCATCTGACTTTGTTCCAGTCAACCCAGCTGTTTAAATGAGTTCTGATGCAGGCTAATCTGCAATAAATTAGTGTGGTTTCCAGGGGGAGTCAAATACTCTCATCCGCTTAACACACCAAACTGGACATAAGTGCCAGCCCAACAAACCACTTACTAGCCTAATAAAAAATGTAGCTTCTGGTTTAACCCTTTCAGCCCCAGCCAGTTTATCATTATCCAACTTCTCCCTATGTAACTCATACATTATAAGCCATTTGGTAATGAAAAAATGAGAAATGATCAAACATAGAAAACTACTGAAGATGAAAAGCAAAATTCTCCTAAACTTGTAATAGAAAAAGTGTGGGTTCTAGTTGGGAGAATTTAGCAATACGTCATTTGGCATATTTGGAGCTGAAAGGGTTAATAATAACAATAATAATAATAATAATACTGTCTTTATTCATCTCATCAGATAAAATACATGTCTTATGTTACATAAAAAATTGAAAAATATAATTACAAAATTCTGCGCTTTGATCACAATAATTGTATTATATCTCAACTACATGTACTATAATTATGAATTACTTATAAAACAACATAATTAAAAATTATTCGATTGAAAAAACTATTTTTAAAATGTTCGGTATTTATTTTCGGTCTGAAGCAAGAAAGTTTGTGTAGTCGTTTTGACAAAAGTTTGGTTTCTGGTAACATGCTGAACAGAGGATGGTTATTATTATTGATTTTGTTTACAAGGCGGCGGTCATGTTTTTCTACAAGATTATAGATAGTATATAATACAGAGGTGTAGCGGCGTTTATAACATCTAGTAAGAAAGCTTTGGACGGCAGTTAAGTCAGTTAATAGGTTATTATGAGTGGCATAACTGACCATTGACCAACTCTTGTTCTAACTCAGAATTGTTAACTTTGCATTTATTTTTTCATTTCACTTTAGGACTCCATGTTAGACAAACCTTATCCCACCCAGCCAAGTGTACCATCTACCCAGCCCACCCAGCCACATAATGAGTTCTTTTCTCAACCATCATTTCTCAAGCCAGACTATAGCCAGTTTGACCTCGTCAAGGCAACACAGTACGGCATTATTGAAAGGTGCAAAGAGTTGATTGAAGTTGAAGGTGTGGATGTTTGTAACGCTGATGCCGAGAATGTTACGGCATTACACTGGGCAGCAATCAATAACAGAAAAGAACTTGTTGAGTAAGTTTTGATGTTGAGTAACAATAAATCCAATGAGTGGTTTTCCTTAAATAGATGGTCCTCTGATAGGAGTATAGGAATGTCTGCTTTACATTTAAGTTAGCAAATGCCCATTCAGCTACAGGTATTAGGGACACAGGTAGTTCTTAGTTTTAAAAGACCATTTTCAGAGAACGTTATAGCTGTTGTACCATACAGGCTATAATTCACCTCTGGTAAATGAATGTGAGGAGTTTGAAGAAAAAATACCCAAATATTGAAGCCTTGGTTACATTATAATAATAAAGTTTTAATAATAACTAATAAACATTTTATAATAAACATTACTAAAATTTAAAAGCTCTTTCTTATATTTTTATTATTTTTTGTCCTAATAAATTATATACAATCAACTGAGGGATCAAACAGAGTGTCAGTAAATAACCAATTAATAATTATATTAATAGCACCCAATGGTTGTTTCTTGCTGCTAGATACTTCCTCTCCAAGGGAGCCGCTATTGACCAGACAGGAGGGATTCTGCAGGCTTCACCTCTGCACTGGGCCATCAGGTATGAAAGTAATCAGCTTGTTTGGAACCTTAAGCAATGAGGACAGACCATAAATGAATAAAATATCTGCTACTAAGTTGGAGCGCACTGCACTGGCAAACTGCTTCATCTCTAAATCAGGTTGTAGAAGGATTGGTTCCTGCCCAGGGCAGTTTTGTTTTTTTTCTTTTGGTTTCTCTTATGCTTGCCTTTTGGTTAATTATTATTTTATAGCATGTCAGTGTTATAAACACATAAAAAGCTTAATTTTCAGTCTTTGTCTATAGTTTATCTTTACCTGGTCATAATTTTATTGATGTCTTATTTCAAAAATACTGCTAGGAATTTTGATTTTGGTATTAAAACAAGACACTATTGAGAAGCAAACAGGAAATTCCCAGTAGCAAAGAAATGAGATAATACGAGATGGTACGAGTACTGTACTACTAGTCCAGCCTTGACTAGGGTAGTCATTGTCAATAGTTTTTATATTAATTTAATATGTTTTCGGTATATTCCTCAGGCAAGGTCATATGGAGATGGTTGTGCTGTTTTTGAGACATGGTGCAGATCCAACTTTGCAAGATGTGGAAGGTTTGATTGTTGGTTCTAACTACAGTCGCTGATTAGAAGCTGGGTTGTTCTGTCCATTTGCATGAAGCAAAGCTATGAAGTTTAAATTGAATATAGTGTTAAGGGAGGGTTCATAATTTCTAAAGAGGACTTGTTCATGATTCTCAAATCAAAAGTTTGTTTATGTTTTGCCAAAGCTGTCTGGAATTTCAAGCAATTTTTCAACACCCGTCTGAGACTCCTAAAAAGAAATTTAAATTTAAAAGACAGTAAACAGTTGAGAAATAACCATATTCTGTCACCGTCTGATGTATAAAATACAACATTGTTTAAAGACTTTAGTGTTCCAATCAGGTTCGAAGTCTGTGTTTTAACTCCGTGTCAATTGTCATCATTATCATATTTTGAGCTAGAATGAGATTTGTTGCCACTCTCTTCTTCCATACTGTATCTTCATCCTCATCACTCAAACTAGGAAACAAAATTTCACCACTTTTGTTTTTGAAGTGGGGGCATTTTGTACTTTTGTTTTATTTTTAAGCCTGTCATTTCACTGTAAAAAATTATTTTAAGCATTTTTCAGCAAAAGACCCTTTCTCTTTTTACATGACCTGATTATCCAGATAAAATAATGGTGATTTGTCCATAAGCTTACAAATGAATATGGCTCAAGTTGTTTGCACTTTGTAACTTATTCTGGAGTGAAGTCTGTGGAGATATTGTATAAAATTGTCCCTTGGGTCTCTTTAGCATGAAAGTAGTTCGTGGTTGTTAAAATGACATACTGTATCATTCTAAGCAGTGTAAACAATAGTTACTTGTGGTTAGTCCCTAACAACTAAATTTGGTAAAAAAACTGACTCCCCATAGGCTGCAACTGCTTGCATGTGGCTTCCCAGCATGGTCAGACAGCAATTGTCAGTTATCTTATTGCCAAAGGAATGGTACGTTTTCATTGATTGATGGTATTTCTAGCAGTCAGATAGGAAAATAGGTTGATATTAGATATAATAATTATTAATTAATATATATAAATATTGAACAATAAAATGTATTGAACCATGAAGCTTATTAAAGTTTGTTACACAGTGTAATATAGTACATTATCATTTAAAAGCATTTGAAAAATGCAAAAAGTTTGGTTTTGATTTTTTTTATCAATATTTATCACAAGAGTAGCATGTACCTACAATTTACACAAAAATATATTTCTTGAACACTGGTATCATTGCACCAAACAGTGCTGAGGTTAGAGTGATTATTTATTTTGGTTTCGGGTGTACTAAAAAGCATTGTAAACAGGTTTTTCAGGACTTTAAACCAAAGTTATGGCAAAGTTGATTAAAATTTTTTATTAAGTTGGTGGAAAACATCCCTTAGAGGCACAGATTGTTTTTTTTATTGTTACTAGCAGCCCTGGATTACTTGTCAAACACTCTAACTGCTCGGCTGCTGCACTGCCAACAACAATTAAGCTAAATGCTATTAATTAAAGTTTGTTCGTAGATATAAAATAAAATTCAAGTCAAAAGTTAAAGATCACTACAACAGTGTTGCTTTACTTACCAGGATGTGGATATTAGGGACAGAAATGGAATGACTGCATTAATGTGGGCAGCATATCGGACATTTGGGTAAGTTAATGAGCTTTCCAAAATTTTGTTATCTTATGGTGCAAGGGCTTGACCTACATATGGTAAGTACTAGTCTAAGAATAGATTGATTGCGTTAAGGTGGGCTGCAGATATATCTGACATTCCATTTAATGAGATTTCCAACTATTTCCAATTGAAGGATTTTCTATTTCAGTAATGGCAACTGTAGAATGCTAACTAGCTAAGCCTAAAGACCTAGTTGCAGGTAACAATTTCAAGAATGAACAAGACAGCTACTGCAGCTGCTCTCTATTTCCCAAAATTAAATTGGAAAACCAAAAAAACTAAACTAAGTAATTTAGATGTAGGTTGTAAAAACTTTTTGTCACTAGTTTTGAGCTCATGTAAACATTATCCTTTGCATTCAGTATGCTGTTATAATTTTTTACGCTTAGCCAGCTGCGCACATACTTCTTTGCCATTTCATAATTTCAAATTTTTGCCTTGAACATAAAAGCAAACGTTTATCCATAAGTTGGAATAAAGTTTTAGAATGTTAATCAATTTTTAGTACTACTATTTGACCTCTTAGTAAAATAAATAAGGTGGTTCAACATCTACTTATGTTGAAATTAATTTGTTCGGTACTTTTTACATTACCAGGATTGAGCCAACAAGGTTGTTGTTGAGTCTGAATGCATCAGTCAATGTTTCAGATTTCCAGCATAAGAATACAGGTACAGAATAGTTACAGTAAGATGTTGATGGGAATGATTAACTAAAGGTTTTTAAAATATGCAAAGTACCAAAAATGTGACATGATAGGGGGCCAGGGGGAACCAAATATAGCAAACAGTTATTTTTACCCTGTGTGTTTGTTTTTATGTTATAGTTAAACAATGGTGCAAAGTTTCAGGATCTACGAATGGTCTTGTAATTTAAGAAATAATTGTTGTTTACTTAATAGGTATCTTTCCACTTCTAAGTTCCCCCTATTACATTACAATATTTGAAAAACCTTAATGTATCTCAGCAACCAAAAGAATTACTTCAATGAAATAGGTGACAATTTTCTCTTCTTCAAAACCCTTTCTAACAAATTTAGTTCCATGAACATGATATACTTGCTTTAAACATTAATCTGGAATAAAACTATTTTTCAGATAATAGATTGGTTCTGCACCTTTAAAGGTTGTATGATGTGTACGCTCTAGTTTGATCATTTCCCAGTTTTATTGATGCCTTTCACAATAATTATTGCTAGCAAAAATCCAACATTCTACCCAATGGTAGTTTTTTGCAAACCCAATGGTAGTTTTTTGCTAACTTGGTAAGTTTCAAAGTCAGCACATATGCATGTATCTGCCACAAGGACTGTCAATATGGAATTAACATGGTTACACGCATTTAGCAACACTTATCATCCAGCCATTGGTAGATTTCACCTTGGGCATAGCAAGAAACCCAAGACCCTCAGTCATCTAGTTAGGTTTACCATGCTGTATGTGGAAGGAAAACAGTCATATTAACATCTAGCCATTCTTAAATTCAGAACACAGTACTTTTTGTTCTTTGGGTGAACATTTATGTACTGTAAGTTGTATGAATGTCAAGTGTATTTTGGAGGTTATGATACCAACTTCTTTCCCATTGTTAAAGCTGTTTTTATTAAAACATCTTTTAGAATAAATAGTTAGGGTGTTGCTGTAAGAAGTTTCTGAAGTATGTTACTATTAATATTACTGTGTCTGTTGTCTTGTAGCCTTACACTGGGCAATTGCATCAAACAACCACAATGTGATAAGAATGCTTTGTCAAGCAGGAGCCAGCATAGATTTTACTAACAACCAAGTAAGTGTAATGATTACGAGTAAAACTAAAGGATTTAGCCTGTATAAGTCAATAATGGGCTTAAGTCTCCTGTTGGGCACTTTTTATACATGAATAACACATATTTGTCAGCTTAAAACTCCCCTGCTGCATTAATTTTCCCGAAAGTTTTCAGGTTGGGCTCTTACTCAAGCATGGGCGCTTTCTTGGTTAAATTTCCATAGTAAATAAAGCACTGATACACGTAATAAAAGCACTCTGAAACTAAACACAAATAAAAACATGATCACTTTCTCTTTCTAAATCTACCAAATGGTCAAGTTTCAAGCACCATTAAGGTCAAACTGCATTCAGGAAAGAAGTTTTATTGCAGTTGCAACAAGTTTCAACTTTTTTCCCCTTGACCATGTTTTATTTTGGCATGATTTTATAGAGAAAGCTACTTTCGTTAGCAAATTGGTTGCTCACGGCTGTGCACACACTACCACTGCCTAAACACTGCCTAAACGTGACCTAAATGCTGCCTTAACGCGACCTAAATGCTGTCTAAATGCGACCTACAATGCTGCCTAAACGTGATCTAAATGCTATTGAAAGGCTACGTAAATGCTGCCTAAATGCTGCCTTTTAAAATTAGTTCTCTCAATCATTACAATTAATTAGTGTTAATTTACTTCTGTTTGTCAATTTTTCCCTACTGTACCACTCAGTGCCAAAGCTTCTTTTATAGTGACTTTTTTATGTCCTAATGAAAGCAGAAAACAAGTTGTGGAAATGCACTACTCTTAAAAATCAATCATGCAGTCTTAAGGCCCACAGGGTTTGTCCAGGTCCTTAAAAACCTTAAAATTCCTTAATTTTCACTTTCCAAAATTTGAGGCCTCAAAAGCCTTTATTTTTACAAAAACCAGTCATGGTCCTTAAAAAGTCCTTCAATTTTTGCTTTTTCTTTGTTATGATTCGATAAATCTCAACAATTATACCCAGGAAATGCATTTTCCAAGAATCTTGGCTCAAAAGGGCAGAGTTTACTGGGTGGCTTCAGGCAATACCTGGAGATCCGTACAGCACTTTGTGCAGTCTTTGCTACAATATTGCAAAAAGCCTTGTTTTAGGTCAGTTCTGGTCCTTAAATTTGGCTTAGAGAAAAGCGGACGAACCCTGGGCCCATTTCAGGCACTGTACCTTGATCTCACCCACATGGGCCAAATCTTGTAAAAGTTTTTTTTTTGGCTGAACTGAGGCATTTCGAATGGCTAAATTGATTCAAATGCCAAGAAGTACAAAATGCGTATGCCAACAAATATTTTGTAATGTGTGTTGAAATGAAACAACAATGTCTAACCCATCTTTAAGTTTATCATTTCAATTGTTGAAGTTTAGAAGTAGAAATGATGGAACATTTGACATTTATCTTTCATTTATACAATGACCTCTTGTCAATCAATTTGTGAAGTAGCACAAGGTGAAAAAACTTTCACATACTTTCAATGTGTGGCTCGGAAAGAAGTAGAAGCAAAAACAGTGGAGAAACTCATTTTGTCGAGTTATTGTTTGTGAATCTATGTGTTTTGTTGTTTTTACTCTTGGCATGTAGAATCTGTATTATAAAGCAAATCATGAGGAAACCTTTAAGCTGTGTATTAGACTGTGATAGAACACTACCTTGTGTTCTGAAATACTTGTTGTGTTTTACCACAGTCAAATGCACAACTTGGACTCCTTATCTTTTAAGTAAAGTGTGCCACGGGTGCACGGTTTGAGGAATATCTGCGACACAATTTGAGAACACTAATTGTGAGTTTTGTCTCTTCAGAATCAAACTCCACTTGATATTGCGATTGAGAAAAAGAACAAATGGATACAGATTCAGCTGAACCAAGTTGCAAGAGATAGAGGAAAGGGAAAGCCAGCGTTTCTGAACTCATTTATCAAGGACAAAGTAAGCTATGTCATAGAAAATAAAAAACTTAATCTATGCCATAATTATTAATTTTCGCTCTACTTAGTACTGTAGCTTTCTCAGCTGAAGTGATAAATGAAAATTGAAATTAAATTATTACATTGTGAACAGCCCCCTTTGCACGTTTTGAGCATACTCAAAAAGGGGACTGGTAAAGATTATGACTGCTGCTCCGCTTCACAGCACAGCAAATATACTACACATCAAAATGTTCAAAGAATTGTACTATACAAACTCATCATTGAGCACTCTTACGGTTGAAAGAGTTGATCCAGTTAGGTTAACAAGTAATCATTGAATTTGACAAACTTTGCAGGGTTTGAAAGTCAAGTAGACGTCTTGGGAGTCTTGTTTTATATACTTATTTTACCCAAGGAATTTTTGCCAGGTTTTGAAAGAGAAATGTCAGGATGGCTGAACGTTTAGCACTCATGACTGCCACCTTGGTTCATCCAGGATCAAATCCTGGGTTCCACAAATGGGCTGACATTAATATGACTCTGAGGATTTTCTCAGGGTACTCTGGGTTTTCCTGCCTCAACAAAATTGACACCCCAGCTAATTCCATTTGGCTGTGGAGCCATGTTGGGCTGATAGCAGCATCAGTTGTGCCTTTGCATGATTTTGGTTCGATCTCATTGAGCTGTGCATTTCGTGATTCAGCTCATGAATGCAAGTATAGGTAATTAGCTTGCTAGATATTATTATTTTAACAAAAATATAACTGAAACTATATTGGCCGAGCAACGTTTCGGCATCTTACAGCTAAAATGAAGTGATATATGTAAATAAGATATAAATAAGATATGTGTCAATTTAAATGCATGTAACCATTGTTTAGAAAAATGAAAGCTATTTACCAGACACCTTTTCTTTTATTTCTTTTTCATTTTTCTAAACAATGATTACATACATTTCAATTGACACATATCTCAGTTTAAGTTATTTAAATATATCACTTCATTTTAGCTTGACAATGGCATCAATAAGATGCCGAAACGTTGCTCGGCCAATATAGTTTCAGTTATATTTTTGTTAAAATGCTTGTCCCGATCTTCCTTGATATTATTATTGTTATCATTGTTATGAATAAATTATAAGTAGATGTCGGTACACCACCAGTGGCCATCTATTATGGAGATCCCCGCTTTGCACAGTTAAACCCCTCAAGACAGACACCCAGATAAGATGGACACCCCTCTAACAAGGACACCATACATTGGTCCAAGCCATGCGTTGTCACATTCATTTACTGTATTTTAAGCCCCATAAGATGGACACCTCTCAAGACGGACAGTTGAAACCGGTCCCGAAGGTGTCAGAGGTTTGACTGTATTTTCATTTGTAGCTGTGCAGGCGCTATGTGCTGATGGGAATACCCTTCTTTGTGCTGTTTGCTGTTGGAACAATCTTAGAGTATTCTACAACATGGACGATGTTGCTGGCCTCTTTAGCGTTGGTTGGTTTAGTTGTGTGGTTTTTAACAAGGTTTGTATTTACTTTTTGAAGTAAGTTATTATGTTCTTGGAATTCTTACCGGCTTGTTAAAACTTATTTAATGTGCTTGTTTGGCACCCATTTATATTTTAACCCTTCATACAGTAAGCGTACACACTAAGGTTAACACTAAAACAACCCCCCCCCCCCTCCTTCAAAAGTATTGTGGGGTAGCGTCTGGTATGGCTATGGAGGAGGGGGGGGGGTGAATATGATGTTAGGTGATTGGTGGGAGTATATGAATATTGTGGTGTTGTGTTAGTTTGGAAATGGGTGTAAAGTGGCAATGGGTGTTTGCGTTAGGAGAGGTTTGATGATTTTGGCGTTGGATTAAGTTTTCTAAAACCATAAGATCTATTGCCAGTAAAAATGGCTAAATTCATCACATGCTTGTGTTATGATACCTAATGAAAACCCAGATGAAAACCACACATGTTTCGGGTCAGAGATCCAAAGCACATGAAATGGTCATTTGTGTTCTCATTGGACATAAAGACTCATGCATCAACACAAAGCAAATTAAATACAAGAACAACAATAAGAATTTGTTTAGTTTCCTCAACGAAATCAATTTTGACATCATAGTTTGTAAAAAATGATATCCAAAACGTCTTAGTTGCTCTACTCCCAAATTTAGCTTTGTACTCCTCTTCTCTTCTTTCTCTTTAGTACATTTCCAGGTGATATCCTTTATCTCTTCATCAAGACAAGAACGGAAAATGACGAATCTAACAAAAACGTTTTTAGATGGCTCAAAACCAACGAAAATAATTGTTTTATTCATAACAAAATGTTTTTCACTGAATAATTACTATATGTATTCTTCTCGTACTTTTTATCCAGAGTACACTTCAGCATGACTTACTTCCAACTAACAGGCTTAGGATTTGTGCATTTCAATTTTTAGTAATTTTGAGATTTGTAAAACAAAATCATGGAAAAATCTTGAACATAAAATAATACATCCTGGGTTACTAAGGGAAGTATAACAAATTTTAGAAGCCATATGTCCTAAATGCATGCTCTGTGTTTCATCAACCGTTCCAAACACCTTAAAAACAGTAAATTGTTCAGAGTTTCGCCCCTTGGGACTCCATTATTTTCTCTGTGTTTATAGGACTCGTTCGGGTCTTGGAAAATCTTGAAACTTAAGAAAATTTTAGAATTTCATTTTCAAGTCCTGGAAAGTCATGGAACTTTAGAATTTCATTTTTAATTCCTGGAAAGTCATGGAACTTTAGAGTTTCATTTTGAAGACTGGAAAGTCATTGAACTTTAGAATTTCATTTTCCAATTCTGGCAAGTCATGGAACTTTAGAGTTTCATTTTGAGGCCAGGAAAGTCGTGGAACTTTATAATTTCATTTTCCATGCCTGGAAAGTCAAGGAACTTTAAAATTTCTTTTTCCAGACCTTGGAAAGTCATGAAACGTTAGAGTTTCATTTTTAAGCCGTGGAACTTTAGAATTTTTTTTTTCCAGGAACTTAAGAGAATTTAATTTTCCAGGCTAGGAAAGTCGTGGAACTTTAGAATTTCATTTTTCCAGGAACTTAAAAGAATTTCGTTTTCCAGGCCAGGAAATTTGTGGAACTTTAGAATTTCATTTTCAAGCCATGAAAGTTGTGGAGTTTTGAATAGGGTCATAGGAAGTGATTGAAAGTTTATCAATTTAGATGGTTGTACACAAACAATGTGAAGATACCCAAATTATTACACAAGGTCGAACACTTTCGTCTGACATTGTAGTAATGCTACTAATACTCATCTGTTCCTCTTTACATCCTCGTAGTTAATGAAAAAACAATTGAGCAGCACTTTGTCATAGAAAGTATGAATGATCATTTTTAACAAGTCAAATAAGTACAAACCCTGGTTTACGTACACCGTAACGCTAATTTAAGCATTGGCTCAACTCCATATCTTTTTTACTGTTAAAGGCAGGCTGGGATGGTAGTGATTATTTGGAGGGGATGATGATGTTGGTTTAGCGATTGTATTGATACTTAGGTTGCTTTGGGTGGTAATTTCAGAGAGAAATGAGGTTTGTGGTTTGGGTAACGTGATAACTAACACTTGTTCTTTTTCAATTGAGGCAGATATTCATTAAGCCACTATCCAACGAAATTGAAATAGAATAAGTGTTTTAGTATATACCAGTGAGGCAGCTGCCCCTATCAAGAAAAAGAAAGATTTTTAAGAAAAAAAAGCTTTTACTACTTGAATCACTGAGCGTGGCGAGACTCGCGCGTGAGCAGCCTAACATATGTAACTAACGTGCTTTGACAGTTTGTCAACTACAAAATGTTGTAAATGGCGTAAAAAGTGAAAATCTTTAGATTGCTTTAAACATCGCGTGTTTTCAGAGCAAATTTTTTCAATATCGTGATCAGAAACGGTCGTGAAGCAACACCTTCTGTCCGCCATTTTGTTTGGGTGTCATTATCTACTATTTCAGAGGTAAATATTGTCTCATATCTACTATTTCTAAACCAATTAAATCGCGCGTAGCTGGCCAGGTTAATACTAATGGTAGTTATTTATCCTGGGAAAATGTTGTGGTTCAGGAGAGAATGGTAGCGGTAGCTTGGTTTAGAGAAATTGGTAGATATAGTTTGAGTGGGGTGATAATGATGGTGATATGAAGAATGATGGTTGCGACTTGGAAAGGGTGATAGTGTTAGTAGTTTGGGGGTGGTGATGATCAATTGAGAACAAAGTGACAGTGTTCACATTTAGGTACATGGCTAAATCTACCAGATTTTAGAACCTCCATCATTCCAGTACTGGTTTATTTATTCCATTGAGATTTAGAAACAGTGTTTTGTGCAGGCATTTTGCATTCATAGATTTCATCAGTGTTTTTCTTATTCTTGCTAACGTCACTCTTAGTATAACACCATTCATTCGTCCTTGGCATTTCGGTGGTTCTTTTGTGTCTTGGTTCATCCACGTTCTTCTAAATCTTGTTTCACATTTTACATGTAAACTGAAATAAATTAAGTTGCTGTAGAAACCCTATAAAGTAATTCATTTTTGGCTTGAAGAGTATAAATGAGTGGTATAAATGAGTCCTGTAAAGTTACCACTCTTTTTTGTTGTCTTGAAGAGAAGAAATGGTCGGTGTTGTTCATTTTAACTTTGGACCAATTGATGAAATTCTATAAAGGAACCATTCTTTTTGTTTGCCTTGGAGAAAAGAACTACCAGTTTATAGAAAAAATGTATTTAGTGCTATTTATTCGAATTTTTAAGAAGTTCTTTTCAGTACTAGTTAACAAGGAAAATTTGGATCATATGGGTATTCTTGAGTACCAGTAAAGTTGTGGAAAACCTACAGTAATGCATTGAAAAGTTAGTGGCAAGGTTTGGTAAGGCAATTTTTTGTATGTGTGATAACATTAAAGGTTGCTAGTTTTTGTCAAAATAAGATCTGCCTAAAACTTTTTTTAACCTTTCCAAAAGTTTGAAAAGGTAGGGATGTCATTTAACAAACTAATCAATAGTATTTTTGTGTACATTGCTAAAAAATCATTGCAACGTTTTTTCATGGTTCCTGAGTT